>JAJOZX010000367.1:890000-1180000 GCA_023014485.1 Bathynomus jamesi | reverse complement strand
TTACCACTTTATCATTTTATGACTGAATTCCATATAATTTCCAAGTGCTTCACAAAAATAGATCCTGACTTTATGTACACCCTGTATAATGGAAATTGCTCAAATTTTCGAGTCACCCGGTTCAGAAACACTGGATTAGAAATTGAGAAATATAAACATACATCCTATTTCATACATCCTTGCGTGAAAGTTGAGCGAGAAAAGCAGCAGTATTCGCTGACAGTAAAAATAATGAAAAAATTGGTATCGGAAAGTTCGATAAAAGTGTAGTTAAATAATGATTTAGAATTTATTCCTGATATGTATATATACGAGGGCGGGCTGAAAAGTAATGCCTCCACTCAAATAAATTTTAACCGGAAGAAGGATTTTACCGAAACAAAAGCAGATATGTACCTTAGAGTTTATTCTTCAAAACGATACATTTACTTTTCTATAAAATCACCCTCTACCTCAATATATTTACGCCACGATGAATGAGTTTTTGAAATCCATCCCGGTAAAACTCGGAGCTTTGACTACGAAACCAAAATTTCACAGCGGCCTTAACTTCTTCGTCAGACTAATAGCGATTTCGACGGAGATGTTCTTTAAGTTTAGGAAAGAGGTGGAAATCGCATGGTGCTAAATCAGGGCTATATTGTGGATGCGGCAAGACGGTGAATTGCAGATCTTCAATTGCTTCTCGCGTTTGAACACTGGTGTGAGGCCGTGCGTTGTCATGGTGAACAATGACTGCGTTTTTGTGGGTGAGAACCCTCCTGGTCCGTTTTTTCAACCTCTTCAGAGTTTAAATATAACGTGCAGAGTTGATTGCTGTCCCTCTTTCCGTAAAGTCTTCGAGAACAACACAGTTGATATCCCAAAAAACAGTCATCATCACTTTTCCAGCCGATTTTTGAACTTTTAATTTTTTTTGTTGCGGTGAATTTTTGTGCCGATATTCCATGGATTGCCGTTTATTTTCAGGGTCATAATGGTGGACCCACGTCCCGTCTCTTGCCACAATGTTGTACAGAAATTCATCTTCATTTTCGAAGCGCTACAGATTTTCTTTGCAAATGCGTAGTCTCTCAGTTTTCATCTCGGCAGTGAGCATGCGAGGCAGCCATTTGGCGCAGACCTTTCGGTAACCGACAATACTAATAATGTGTCCCACTCGCTCTTTGGAGATATCGAGCATTGCAGCAATTTCATTTTGTTTAATGCGAAGATTTCCACGAATCAGTTCGTCAACGTAGTTCCGATGAGACTCGTCGGTTGCCATTACAGGCCTTCCATTTCGCGGTTTCTCTCACAAATCTTCTTGCCCTGCTTCTCCTCCTTTATACTGCCTCGCCCAACGTCGAACGGTACTCACATCAACACACTGTTTGCCGTATACAGCTTGCATTCGCCGATGAATGTCTATGGGAGCAACACTTTCCGCGGTCAAAAATTTAATTACAGCACGTTGCTTGAAGCGAACGTCTTTACTCCTTTCCATTGTAATCGATACTGAACCAACGTGTGGAATGAGTGTAGGCTATATTAGGCTATAACACAAAACCGATTTTATCTGGTTACCTCTACACAATCTGAAATGGGGTGGGGATATCAAGTTACGACACAAAACCGGTTTTATCTGGCTACCTGTACACAATCCAGATTATTCAAGTGGAGGCATTACTTTTCAGCCCATCCTCGTGTGTATATATATATATATATAATATATATATATATATATATATATTGTTCGTTCTCCCTCCTCATCTTGTGCGGAACGTTCTTCTACACAAGCGTCGTTCTTTACAAAAATATATATATATAGTCACTTTGAGTGTATTCTTAAATAAGATATACAGAATGTCGAAAAGTACTTAAAATTTCAGTAAATATTGTTAAGTTGCACTTACAGATTAAAAACTCAAATAATCACCCTTTGAAGCTGCCTATAGAAGTATTATATGGTTCTCGTGAGAGGAGATGCGTTGCTGTTTAGCTATAAAGCAATCGATAGACTTCGATTTCCCACTTCATTCCGCAGCCAAGACTGAGAATCTTATTATTCTCACTTCATGCCATTATCACTTTTTTGTATTGTTTTATGCCTAAGAATTATAATGCAAGAAACACGCTTATATCGGATAGCGATAAATACATAATTAAATTAATATAAGAAAATTCTCTCTCCTATATTATTATTATTATTATTATTATTAATGATAAATAAGTAAAAAAATAATAAAATAATGAGGACATTATACTGACAATAATATTAATATTTGAAACAAACTGTATTGTATTATTAATTAGTCCAATACTTGAAATATATTCAATTTAAGAGCCACAAGAATGAGTCTTCGGAGCCGCGGGTTAAATATTAATACTGATTTACATATGAAATATGAATTTTAATATGTGGCTTTTACCTCGAACGTATGTGTGTGAGTGACATTCTATGTCGAAGGAATAAATACTTTTTCTCGAATTGGATTTTTTCATTTTGCACATTTTTACCGGACCGTTAATGGGGACTGGAATGGAATGACAGTGATGAGGAAGTAATCCTATAATCGTTTCCGACAGATTACCGATATAAATACGAGTTAAATATATAGATATTCATGTACTATCGAAAACCGATTTAAAAGTCTGGGGGATTGGGTCAATAATAATAATAATAATAATAATAATAATAATAATAATGAACTTCATTTTCCCTCTTAAGACGTCTGATGTACAATTTCCGATAATGAAACCACAAGAGATTATAATATTACCTCACTTTAAGATCAAATTGCGAACGCATATCCGAAATGAGAGAGAGAGAGAGAGAGAGAGAGAGAGAGAGAGAGGGAGAGAGAGAGAGAGAGAAGAGAGAGAGAGAGAGAGAGAGAGAGAGAGAGAGAGAGAGAGAGAGAGAGAGAGAGAGAGAGAGAGAGAGAGAGGAAACGTACCTTAATTAATCCGAAGACTGTATCTATACAAGCATAGAAGAGAGATGCGATTATTTGTCAACTGGTTAACCCTGTTTGATTGAATCTTCATACTGGATTCTCAGTGATCAACTTCTCCCTTTGATTTTAGCTGAGGAAACGACGAAGGAATTGAGTTGATTGACACTCTTGATTGGCACTTCCCTTACGATCACCATCATCTTTGTTCCAGTATTTTAACTGTAAATTATATATTCGTTTAACTCTTAAACAGGAGAGAACGCCTAAGGAGTAAAATCGTCTGGCATTAACTGGGATAAAATTGTAGAGTCGGTCACGTGGTAAAGGGCCAAGTAACGAGTTACTACTGTCTTCTTTAAGTATAAGTATAAATTCATCACGAGTGTACAGGGTGTTCGAAAAGTCCCGTCACCCCTACAAAATGTACATATTGTAATACGAATTTTATTTTTATGTAATTAATTGAATTTATATGTGATTCATTGACTTTTTTTTCTTTTCCAAGTATTAGAGTTGTGAACAATGGCAGACTAGTCCACTTACACTCTGGAGGCAGTGGCGGATTATCACTGAGGCTATTGAGGCTGAAGCCTCAGGCTCCCATGCTTAATGGGCCCCCAGTCAACTGAGTTTCGATGATATAATTCGAGATTTCGCAAACTTCTCTGATTAAATATGACAGAGTACACAAACTGACAAATTTCCTGTTTTATTTTATGTTTTATAGGCCCTAAAGTAAAGTTTGTTAATACTGTTTGGTTTTGGCAAACGGCAAAATACACATGTGTTAAGGTTCTTTTAAGGTTTTTTCTCAGTAAATGTACTATGTACTGTACATGTACATGTATTGTTAATAAAAGCTATAGAAAAGGGCCCCCCCATATTCTTCATTGCTGGAGGAAAGGATAGTGATGAGCACATGGGCTCATGAAAGGTCACATACTGGCAAAACGCTGCATGATATCCACAATGATTTCAACACAAGATTCAATAAGGCTGCACCACCAAACAAGACGGTATTACGCTGGGAGAAAAAGCTGTTTGAAAGGCTCCATCAAGGACAGACTACGGTCGAGAAGACCAATAATGCGAACAAAACAATGTGAAGGTGTGATTGCATCTGTGGCTCGGTCACCGAAAAAATCACTTCGGAAACGATCACAAGAACTTGCAATCCCCATGTCCACAATGAGAGATCACATGACCAAATATCTCGACATGAAACCATACCGCCCATCATTTGTTAATGAATTAAGTGATACAGACATGCAGACACGATATGAAGCCTGTGAAACGGTTTTTGACCGTTTTTCCAACAATTCCTGCACGTGGAACAGTGATTTTTTTCTGACGAGTGTGCAATTTACCGTAGCGCCAAAATGAGAAATGTTTACTTCTGAAACAAGGAAAATCCACACTTCTTTCAGGAACTGGAACACCATCCATCGCACCTAATGGTATGGGGTGCAGTGTCTGCCAGGAACTTGTTTGGTCATTATTTTTTTGAGGGTCCTGTCAATCAAACTGCCTACCTCAACATGTTACGGGACTGGTTTGTGCCTGAGCTCGAACGTTTAGGGCTGTTTGGTCGTGTGTGGTTTCAACAAGACGGGGCTCCGGCTCATTTTGCCATTAATGTGAGGGAATTCCTCAACGAAGTGTTCAAAGACAAATGGATCGGCCGTGGCTCGCACCATTTACCTGCTCCTCCTGAGTGGCCGCCCCGAAATCCACCAGATCTGTCTTCATGTGACAATACGTTATGGGGTTTCGTCAAGCAGAACGTATCCCTGGGTGTGTTACCGCACAACAGATTGAGGCTGAAGCCTCAGGCTCCCATGCTTGAGGGGCACCCCAATCAACTGAGTTTGATTGCTGTTCGAGATGCATTTGGTGCAATCACTCGAGCAATGCTGCGTCGATTCTCACACCGCACATGCAGGCGCATAATCCTTTGTTACGAAAATGACGGTGCGCACACAGATATTCTTGATTAGTAACTGTAATTAGTAACTGTATTTACTGTAATTAAAGTAATTGTTGCTGGTGACTTGCTCCTTAAATTACACCTACCCCATATAAATACAATTAATCACACAAAAATAAAATTGGTATTACAATATGTACATTTTGTAGGGGGTGACGGGACTTTTCGAACAAGGCGAAAATGATGAATATTTAGTGTGTATGTGCGTGCGTGCGCTGGGACTCGGCGCGCAAGCCCGGCTTGGCGGATGGTACCAAATTTAGTTGCTTTTTTAAGATTGAGCAACCTTCTATCTGATAACAGGGAGCCTTCCGCTATGATAACTTCAATATTAAACTTTCCAGCATGAATATTTCATGAGTGCATCGCATGGGAAAGAGATGAAGCCGGCTAGGATGGATCCAAATGAAAATG
The DNA here is from genome assembly GCA_023014485.1 of Bathynomus jamesi. Classification (NCBI taxonomy): domain Eukaryota; kingdom Metazoa; phylum Arthropoda; class Malacostraca; order Isopoda; family Cirolanidae; genus Bathynomus; species Bathynomus jamesi. The sequence goes on along the minus strand of JAJOZX010000367.1, from coordinate 1,174,660 downwards.
AATAAAATTATTGCATTTATATAATGTTTCTTTATGTACGTATTTTAGCTACGTAATTTGTACTTAATAACTTTACCATTCGCTTAGTAAATTAAAAAAGAAACAGAAGGACTGAATTGTCTAGATTCACTTTATTAATTAAGTTACCCTTCATATATATATATATATATATATATATATATAAATAAAGAAAACTCTTTTAGGGGAAACTAAATTTACACATAAATTATCTCCTCTACTGCAATCTTTGTCAATAAAAAAGATCTAAGATGGAACTAATACAAAACCGAGTCCAAAGGCGATTGTAAATCAATTTCTAATTAATATTTAAAGTAACGTTTTTGTACAACGAATTTTACTCGTAGTTTTAAATAGGATACGATAAAATACAAAATGTCGTACCAGCATCGAAAGTTTAAAGGTTTTAATTTTTAACAAAGGAAAAAACTAAGATATTTAAGCGTTGGTTTTTACCAATTTTACTTTAATAACAAATTTCTTATCTTCATATCATCCGACATTATCTCAAACCTCCAAACTCATTGACATCAACGCATTGGAAACCATTTCAACAAACATTAAAGTAAAAAAATAAAAAATTCCAGTCTGTAAAACTTAACTTAACTCAACTTGCACCGAGCCAAGGACACTGCAATATTTTGTTTTCTTCGTCGAGCTTCTAAAGTCGAAAACACGTTCAGTTAAGCAAGCAATAATATTAATAATTTATTATTATTATTATTATTATTACTCAGAACGATTAAATCCTCTTTGGGATTTATAATAATATAATAATAAAAAACGCTTCTCATGCGTTGCGAGTAATACAAAATGGATACTCAACCTTCATACTCGCTCCGTCCATAGCGCCAAGAGATGACGCATTAATTTATGGTATTTAAATTATTTATTCATCGCCATCATCAAGGATTAAAATTAAACGTATGTAAATTATGTATGTAAATTATGTCGTCTTTATAACAGTGGTCTAATTAGCCACTTTTTCAGAAATATATTTATGTACAAAAAATCATAATATTTTAATAATATGAAACTTTAAATATATTTTAATGATAAATTAATTATTCAGAAGAAAGAAATTCCAAAACTGAACTTGGGTTCGCATTTTAATATTTATTTTTCTTCTAAAGTTTGCACCGGAGCAATCGCCAAAGTACGTCAAGTTTTCCAATCTGGCGGGGTCGTTTTTTTTCTCTTCCATAATGATGAAATATTTTAAAATTCGCGTTTAACTTATTTGAATGCCTTAGATATCTGAAATACTTTTTGATACTCCTAAGAGCATATTTGGCATTATGAATTGTATATTTTGGGCGATATCCTATTTTGGCGCACCAAATTATTCAACCAACCAGTTAGGTCAACCGTACGCCCTTGACGATTGGTTAGGTTAAGTCGTGATATTTTCGTTTTAAACTAATAAAAATATCAAGACTTAACCTAACCAATCATCAAGGACGTACAGTTGACCCAACCGGGCAGTCAATTAACCTAATTAACATAAACAAGTAATTTGAAAGTGTTGGAGTGCCGTTTATTTCTGGTTGGTTGAATAATTTGGGACGCCAAAGTAGGATATTGCCTATTTTTGGTTAATGTGAGTTTTATCGCACTCAGAATATCAAAAAGCAAATATAATTAAAATATTAAAGCATAATTTTCTCATCATTTTCATATAAGTCACTATGCTCGCAGATGCGTACTTAACAAATTATGTACATTTGAATATTATGACATTTTTGCATTTTTTTTTCCCGCCCTTCCAATATTTTGATTGGTGACGTCATGAGAACATGATATATGAGCTAGATTTTTTAAGTTCTTCGGCCTTTTAAGTTGCTAGTCTACTTCTGTTAGTTTTTGATAGATGTTTGTGGCGATGACATGTGAACGGTGCGAATATTATTTTGAGGATTTAATATACTCTAGGCTAGTTTAGCCAGGGTTAGGCTAGGTTAGGTTAGGTTAGGTTAGGTTAATTAATACCAAAATACATTTTCCTAGTAATATTTGATGTGTTTTGCTTAGATTTTGACTTCCATTTCCCTTGAAAATGAGCCAAACTTCAAAGTACTATAACTTTGTTGGACTATAACTTTGTTGGATCTCATTTCCGACGGAAATGGAGGTCATATTTGAACAAATCACATCAAATACTACTAGAAAAATGTATTTTGGTGTGTAAAATGACTGAGTTACTTAAAACACATAATATCGCCTTCGTAGCCCCTGCTTTTTTAGAAAAAAGGCACAGGAGATAATTTTCTTTTGTTCACCTACGAAATAAAAAACGAGCTGAAAAATGTACTACAAACGTACTAAAAAATGTACAGTAATACAATTTACACAAAAGTGAATGTCCAAAAAAGTTTTTTCTTAAATGTCTCGAAATACAGTAATTTACAGTATAATCTAGTGGCAAATACAATGACTAAGCATATATTAGTTGCCTATACATACCTCTTATAAGACCTTTTACCAACAAAGTATGTAAATAACTTTCCCTTCCATTATTGGTTCAATTTTTAAGCAAAAACATACCTTATTTACAGTCCACTTTCATTTACTTGAGACATATGTAGGAAACCGCAAGAAGTTTACACTCTGTTGATTCTTAAGGTAAACCAAATATTAATTCAAGGACCATAACATAAGGGAATTAATGTTTACCTGATCTCTCTCTCTCTCTCTTCTATTTACTTTAGAGACGAAGAGGTTGCGCAGTCAGCTTATTCAAGTTTTCAAGATGCTCAATGGAATAGACATTCTTATATAATACCAATCCGACAAGAAATAATGGCTTTAAATTGGGGCTCAAAACATTTAGTACCTCCCTCTCCTGTGATTTCTGGCTACGGCTTACATGCCACTCTCAAAATAAATACATCTGCGCTGTTTACCTTTCTCGGTACTTGTGGGTTATCTGTCGCCACTTTTTAATATTTTTTTATTTATTTATTTTTATATATTAAGAGAAGAGGATTCTTTATACTGTACGGCATTGACGATTGGTTAGGTTAAGTCGTGCTAGTTTGGTTAAATAAAAAACTTTTTAATATTTTTTTTATTTAGTTATTTTTATATATTAAGAGAAGAGGATTCTTTATACTGTACGGCATTGACGATTGGTTAGGTTAAGTCGTGCTAGTTTGGTTAAATAAAACGGTATTTAACCAAACTAGCACGACTTAACCTAACCGATCGTCAATGCCGTACAGTATAAATAATCCTCTTCTCTTAATATATAAAAATAAATAAATAAAAAAAATATTAACAAGTGGCGACAGATAACCCACAAGTACCCCTTTCTCCTAAATCTACTGACTATCCAAAATTCTTTGACTACCTCACTTCCAAACTGGAATACATTCTTTCCCGCTCTCCCTTTGCTGAAATCTCCATTTTAGGAGATTTCAATGTTCACCGCGACCTTTGGCTTTCCTCCCATTTCACTGACATCCCTGGTGAACTAGCTTACAACTTTTCTATCCTAAATGACCTAGAGCAGATTGTACAGCACCCAACTTGTATCTCCGATCACCTTGGAGATAGGCCCAACATTCTGGATTTATTTCTTACCTCTCATCTTTCTTCTTAGTCTGTGAAACTTTTTTCTCCGTTGGGTTCCTCCGACCACAATGTTATATCTGTTTTCTTTCCTATCGCTCCAATTCGGCCTCTGGATCCTCCCAAGAGGAGACGCCTTTGGCACTTTCGCCGCTGATTGGGAGGCCTTAGGCAGTACTGCTGCGATTTCCCATGGAATGATTACTGCTTCCGTGGGCGGGGCCCTCCTGAGTGTGCTGAGCGCATATTCTATTCCTACTACTAATGCAAAAAAAACCTTGGTTTAACTTTACTTGTTCTAATGCTATCCACAACAGAGAGGCATCAACTTTACTTCCTCTTCTTTCCCTCTTCTTTTCCATTCCGACGGCTCAGTTGCCGTCTTTTCTTCTGATAAAGCTGAATTCTTCGCTCAAACTTTCGCTTACAACTCAACTCTGGACGATTACGATGCTGTTCTTCCATCTCCCCCCTCTGATCTATTGTCTTAAATTAGAATCTCTTCCAAAGATGTTTTTTCTGCCCTATCTGGGCTCAACTCTAGGAAGGCGTGCGGTCCTGATGGTGTTCCTCCTGTTGTTCTCAAGAACTGTGCTTCTGTGCTGACACCCTGCCTAGGCAAACTCTTTCGTCTTTGTCTCAGATTTGGTACTTTTCCTTCCTGCTAGAAGTTCGCTTTCATTCAGCCTGTCCCAAATAAGGGTGACCGCTCTCAATCCTCCAACTATCGTCCAATTAATTTTATTCTTGCCTTTCCAAAGTTTTTTAATCTTTCCTCAATAGGAAGATTCTTAAACACCTCTCTTCTCACAATTTCTTTCAGATCGTCAGTATGGGTTCCGCAAGGGATGCTCAACTGACGATCTTCTTGTATATCCTTTTGACTCTTGGTCATCCTCCTTTCGTGATTTTGGTGAAACTTTTGCTATTGCGCTAGACATCTCAAAAGCTTTTAATAGAGTCTGGCACAAATATTTAATTTCCAAATTGCCCTCCTTCGGTTTCTAGCATTCTATCTGTGCCTTCATCTTTAATTTCCTTTCTGGCCGATCTATAGCTGCGGTTGTAGATGGCCACTGTTCTCCTGAAGCTATCAACACTGGTGTTCCTCAGGGTTCTCTTTGCCTTTTATTTATTAATGATCTTTTAATTCACACTTCCTGTCCTATTCACTCCTATGCCGATGATTCCACTCTTCACTTCTCCACCCGCTTCCCAAAGCGTCCCTCTCAACAGTCACTCCATGATTCGCGAGGACGGCTGTGGAACACCTGACCTCTGATCTTTCTGCTAACTCTGATTGGGGCAGAGAAAACCTTGTGGCTTTCAATGCCTCAAAAACTCGGTTCTTTCATCTGTCTACCCGTCACAATCTTCCACGCGACTATCCCCTTACCAGTGGTGGGCAAAAAGTAATCGCTTACAAATAAAAATTACTGGTGTCTGAAAAGTAACTAAAAGTATAAAGTAGAAATTACTTCTCTGGAAAAATTGTTATAATTAATCCAGAGAAGTAATTTCTACTTTATACTTTGTTACTTTTCAGACATCCGTAATTTTTATTTGTAATCGATTACTTTTTGCCTACCACTGCCCCTTACCTTCAACAACACACAACTCAATCCTTCCTCTTTCCTTAAACATTCATGGCGTTTCTTTTTCTCGTGATCTTTCCTGGAAAGATCAAGAGTTAGGTGTGCTGTAGCGCCTCCGCAGTTCTTCACCCCCACTCAGTTGCTGTCTCTGTACAGGGGTCTTGTTCGCCCCTGTATAGAATATGCTTCTCATGTTGCTTCTCATGTTGCCTCACTCTCTCTTTACTATCGCTATTATAACGGACACTGCTCTTCTGAACTCTTTAACTGCATGCCTCTTCCTTTAAGGAGAGCACGCAGCACTGGACTTTCTACACTTTCTCATTCCTTTTCTGTTCAATTCTCTAACGCAAGGGCTAATCGGTATTTGCAATCTTTCATCTACTCAATCGGTCAACTCTGAAACAATCTTCCTCAATCCATCTTTCCTCCTGTCTATGACCTCCCATTTTTCAAACGCAGAATGTCTAGGTATCTCGAATACCCCCGGCCTTGATTTTGGCTCTCTTCTTCCTCTATGGCGGGAGGCGCTTTTGTGGGCAATCGCCCTTGGCCCCTCCTTCCTGCATAAAAAAAAATTCTTCTCCTATAAAATAGTTAATATCTGGAACCAACTTTCCTCGGAGGTTGTTTCGAGCCAAAGTGTAAATGTGTTTAAAAATAGGCTAGACAAAGTTGTGAATCCACTCATGGTTTAAAACTCCTCACATACAGTGTGATATAATTTAGGAATGGATTAAGTAAGTATTTTGAAAATAGTATTACAACGTAACCCCGCAGGAGTTTGTTTAAACATTTACTCCTACATTTACTCCCTACACTTCGTCCTCCCCCACTTTAGAGAGACGTTTCTGGTTGATTGTATTTCGCATAACATCATGATCAGCCATCGAGTAACTCATATTTTGATCACTTGCCTCATAAATACCTCCACGTGGGAGACTTCTTCTGAGTTCGCCGTAGTAACAAAGGGTGATCACCCACGAAACACTTTCATTCCGCGTAAAGGACGAGTACACGGGGTAGATACAAGGATCTCCCACTAATATTCCTCGCCGGAAAGAGATTTTCTCTACTCTCGTGGTGGCACAACACCGCGATGTACGAACGACTCAATATATCACTTGCCGCACGCATACCATTCACGGCGAGGACCCAAGTTGAAACTGGGCGACATTCGAAGAGTGGCATACATATACGCATGACAGACATCCAATCACAGAAAATACGCTCACACACTTTCCTGCTTTATTAATAGACTAGATAAGTATTTTGTAGAAATATATAATTTCCAAATCAACAAAAAAACTATAAAAAAAATGCATGGCATGGATTAAATGTGGTAAAATTGCATTTCTGTCGCCCTGTTTCTTTCTTTTTCCTCTCCTTTTGGTGGGATGGGTGCGTGTGAAGGGTGAGAGCATGGTGTGGAAAATCTTTTTTTCTTTTTCAATAATGTTTCAACCCCTTTCCCGTAGAAGCATTTCATCACTGCCAGCACGATGGCTTTGCGCGTACATGGGTGTAAACATGGAGAGTTTGCTTACTGCTTTTGGGGATAGCCTGGAGTGGGCCATGGGGTCTTTGTTGGCCCGATATCTAGGTAAATAGAGTTGTAAATATTTTGTATAAAATCAAACCATATGTTCGAGGTTTTTGTGACGAGACCAAGTAGTTGATATACGATTAGCGCAAATATATTATGTTAGTTTATACATCCATGGTCTCTAGTGTACGATTTCTAGATGCGCATATGTAATTGTCGAGCTAGTTTATATGTGCTCCTCTTTCTGTAAAATTTCCTTGGCTACTTTTCCAGGGGTCAAGGTATTTCTTCACCTTTTTCCGTACCCGCCTCTGGTAAGGAGGGAGCGGAGGGTTGGAAGAGAGCCTTATGCGCTTCTATCTAGTTTTCTACTACTGCTAGAATAATTATAAAATGAACATTTTAACAACAGGAATTTCCCCGAGTGGACCGAAAGGTCTTTGATGTTTCCTCTTGTTCTTGTAACTCTTTGTAACTCTCTCTCCCTATATATACACACCTCGTAACCTCGTAGTATATATATATATATATAATATATATATATATATAATATCAGTTTCTCTTCGCAGTACTTCCAATATATCTAATTCAAATTCAATGCTATTACAATATACATCAAGTCAATTAGCGGGAACCCCGTATGTACCTTGAAACAGAGTCTGAATTTGTAGTTGTTCAAGGATTCGTTCTGTTGTAACTAAAAGGAGAATCCTTTCAGGAATTCTCATCCATTCTAACTCGAAGGAAGACTTTAAAACCACGGTCATATATATATATATATATACGACGTGGGCGGTTCACATTTAGTGAGAGCGAAGATTTCTAATCGTTAAACTCGGTATTAATTTTAAAAATGCATAACGATTCCATAATTGTGAAATGCAACTAACTCCCTTAAAGCTTTAAGATCTTGTGTAAACAACAATATGAATCCCATTTCATAATTATGGAATAGTTATACAATTTTAAACTAATTTTGAGTTTAACGATTATGATTCTTCGGTCTTACTAAATATTGTCACTTGCTATCATTGAAGATGAGAGGTGGACCTAGTGGAACTAGTAGTCTAAGAGCTGTCACTGTCAGACTGTCGAATTCTTAAAAGAAGTCGAAAATTCGTTACAGCTAGTGTGTTCGCAGCTGACGTTGTTTTGTCTCGTTATTTGGTTGCCTCATAGACTATATTTTCAAATTTTAAAACTTTTATAAACAAAAGTTTGCCCACTTTTTGCTTTTCGCGATATTCCAAGTGGGCCGATTTTTCTGCCGCTCAGTGTATATATATATACACACACGCACATATATATATATATATATATATATATATATATATATATATATATATATATATATATATATATATATACAGGGTGCGGCATAACCGACTTATCGAGAATAATGGAGTCACCTTGTGAAGAATAATATTTATAATTTACTACAGAAATTATTCAAAGTGTCCTCCATCATGTTCAATACATACGTTGCATCTTTGAACCCATTTAAGATCAGCCAAAGTGGTTCATAACCCCTAAAATAACCAAAATCACCCAAAATGGCCCAAAACTAAGGAATTGTATGATTTTTAGTCTCTTATACACTACATTTCGCGCTGTTCTCTTCATCGGGCAGAATCTTTTTGTTCTTCTTTCTTGGTCTTGCATTTTCTTCTTAGAAACGTCTCCCCAATTTTTATTTATTTTATTTTCGGCATGTGATGGCAGCTGCCCCCACCTTTCCGCAAGCTGCTGTGACATTCAACCTTTTTTTGCAATTGCAATTCTTCCTTAATATTTGTATAGGTCCCTCCTCCACCCCGAGCTTGTAATAATATGCTGGTCAACTGAATGTTTTGAGATTTTTTCTTCTGAAGTATCTTGATTTTCTAGCAGGTCTTGTAGAGATCTAAAACATGTTCATAATGTCTTGCTTTGACTTGAAAACTGGCAACAATTCTCTGTGATCGATCCTAGCAACGAACAAAACCATCTCTTCTCTCTTGCTCATCCACTGCATGGCTGCAGCTGAAACTTCCTGGACTGCTCTTTCACAGCTTTGAATGTGAACTGAGAAGTTCTCAACTTCAAGTGGAGACCTGAGAAGCTCCTCAACTTCTCCTCTTGACATTTTACAAGTGAAGAGTGGCTCATACAGTTTCTCCTTATCCCAATTAATCAGAGTAATTGGAGAAGTGGCATCAAAATTCAGTTTAGGGTTTCTGAGAGTTCTCAGACTCATGTCTCCATACTCAGACTTACCTCTGATCTTCTTGATCATCTCAACCCCCCATGCCCCTCCTCCTCATCCTCACTGCACAGGAGAGAGGCAATGAGGTTCTCATTGTGAGCATGATATGCTCCACGAACTATCACATGAGTGATTATGTTCCTGACTTCAGAGGTCTGGCTTCTCAGCAGTCCCAGAGCGGTCACAATATGGTGAGGTCCATACCTCATGTGGTGCTTCACCTTGATCTCAAAATACATCTTGAAGTAGAAGTCCAGGCAGAACTTCAGCAGCACCTCCAGCTTCTTCAACACCTCCCCCTTCAGACCATGCTGCCTCATCCACAACATCAACAGAGCCTCACCTGTAGTCAGCCAGCGTGACTGATTCAGTGGGCCACACTTCAGACCAGCAACCTCCTTGCTCAAATCTCCTGTCTTGAGAGCTTTGATCAGTAGGTAGCAGTTCTTCTGGTCAGTGCTAAGGTTCTGTACAATGTCTTCTGGCAGTTCAATTATATCTTCTCCTGGCAGAGCCTTGAAGCTAAAGTTGACAGGTATGTTATTGATCTTCTCCAAAAGTTTTCCTATTGGGCCACTGAACCCAGACTTGTGCGTGTAGGGGTCATCAAGTTTGATGATTATGTGCCTGAGGCTGAGTTCATTAATATGCAACTGGCATATTAGCCAGTGACACTTGTGACCTAGCAGTCTCTCCAAGTGAGTGATGGCTCCTCCATCAGGTCCTGTGTTTGTGTTGGTGGAGTCACCACCAAGGACCACAATAGTATCTTTAGCACCATGAGCACTAATCCACTCGAACAGAGCCTGAGCTATCTTCAGTGCAGGTTTCTCATTTCCTTCAGGTTCTTCTGGTGTACAATGGAAGAGATACTTCCCCTCAGGGGATGGAAGCGGCCAGTTTCTTCATTGTACCTCATGATCTTTGTCTTCTTATCTTGTTTCCATCAAAGAAAATTCCCTTGATCTCCTCTTCTTCTGTCCTTTTCTCCAGGGCCTCCACCGAGGCACCTATTACAGACTGTTTGCCCCTCCACATCTTCATCCTGTCAACAGCTAGATATGCCTTATCAGCAGATAGATGGCCATCTTTGATGAGATCTTGCAAGAAACCAGTTGCAATGGCTGCTGCAGGAGTGTTTGCCACTTTGAACCTGACTGCAGCCGCAGCAGTGTTTGAGATATCCATGTAGTTCCTCCTGGCAGAGGTGAAGACTTTGCCAGTGTTGACACTGGAGCTTGTGCCTGGTGCAGTACTGGAAAAATCTGTGTCAGCAGTAGGAGCTGCTCTGCCTGGAGACTTGCAAGGAAGTCACCTCATCTTCATCATCATCACCATCATCAGCTCTAAGCAGTAGCTCCTTTTCTTCTTCCTCTTTTCTGTTTCTCTTCTCAGCTGCCTTCTGTTCTTCCTCCTTCCTCTTAGCAGCCTTCACCTGCTTCACTGTTTCCTTCACATCAACAGATGCCATCCGGAAGCCAGAAACTTCTGAGGTTTTGATCCTCTGGTAATGGAGCCACTCTAGCTCTAGCTTTGGAACCTTCTGAGGCAGAGGACAGTCACAGTTGACACGAACTCTAGCAGCACAGCCAGAGCAGCCAGATGCTTCAGTTCCACAGAGAGTGATATCATGTCTGCAGGTTGTTATGTCAAACAATGTATCAAGTTCAGATATTCTTTTCTCTCTCTTTGCAGCCTTCACTCTGCCATTCACTAGGTCAATCATTTCATTCCACCTGACAAGAATCTTCCTGGCAATGGATCTCTCTTAAATGATCTCAGGAGGAGTGAACTTGGCATTGCTTTTGCCCACTGTGCCGGTACCAGTGATGCCAAGTCCTTAGCAAAATCTTGCAGAGGGTACTGAGCTCTCTTCATATCATCCAGAAGCAGCTTCTCTTCTTGGAGGAGGATTCCTCTCTGAAACACAGCTTTCCAGGTTGGAACTTCTGTGGGAAATAACTGCTTGCCTGGACCCACCAGTTCACTCAGCTTTGAACCAGAACGTTTTCTGGTCTTTCGTCCTTGCTTAACCATGGTGGCTACACAATCTTCACCAAGCTTTGTATCTGAAACATAGAAAATTATCACAGTGAAACTCTAGTAGCCTATAACAGCTGTTACAATGGTTTTGTTTGGTAAGAAACCGGTCTGTTACATTTATACTACAGCGTATGTCCTGCACAGCTGTTCTGCACATAACCAGAAAACGAAAAAGTGGAAATTTGAACACTTAAACGTGATTTTTAGCAAAAGTTCAAGAAAACAAACCCCTCCTAAAATTTAATTTTACATAGGAATACATACTGCCAATCTTGAAATTCGCGCTTCAATGAGCATGATACGCCCTACAGCATAGTTCTTTGTTATTATTCATCGTCTCGAACTCTTGGCGTATCAAAGTCATCATGTGATCGGAGTCCCGAGGTTTCTGGCTGTTGAGTCTATCTTTGATTATACCCCACATTGAATAATCACATTGAATAATCACATTGAATAATCACAAATAATATCTTTAATAATTTTTTTATTAAATTTTTGAAAGATTGTGTAGTGTATAAGGATGCATGTATGTGTAGTGAGGAATAGAGGGAGAAGTGAGTGTTTGAGAGCATGCTGGACTGCTCACAGGGTAGAAGAGATACGGAAAGAGTCAGCTAAGGAGGACGGTGACAGGAGAAACGGGAGTTCAAACACTCAGTGTATCCTGTCGAACATCTACTCCAGGAGTACTTCTCTGGTCGATTGGAGTCTACAATCTCCTCATTTTTATATATATATATATTGGCAAGTATATACTTTTTTTTAAATATAAGGAAATTGACACTCCATAAAAACGTTTATTGATTTTTATTTCTCAAGAATGTAACAAAAGTTTTGCCACCTTTGAAATCAGCAATCCGTAAAACCTCCTTTTTCTGCCATTACTTCAAGCAGTCGCCTCGTGTATCCTTGTACCAGGTTCTGGTCTCATTCCTTCGTTAACCGCGACAATTCTTCTTGACGAAATGCTTCCAACTCGTAAGGTTCCTCGGGTTTCTCGCATTGGCCGTTCGCTTTAGACCTTCTCAAAGATGTTATTTGCTTCTGTGCTAACCATTTTTGTGTACTTTTGGACGGTCGTCGTATGTTCAGCATCATTATCTTGTTGAAATATTCTATCACAACCCACCTTCAATTTCCTCTTCAAAGGCGGAAGGTTTTCATCTAAAATCTGTTAACATTTTACTGAAGCCATTGCGCTATCAATTTGAACTAAATTTCCAGTACCTGCAAATGATCGAGCCACTACCGTGTTTCTGTTGGGATGATTTTTTTTTTTATCAGATCTCTTGTTTTTCTTCCTGCAGACAAACCACTTTCGATTGTGGCTGAGAAGTTTTATATTTGTCTTTTCATACCTGAAAATTTCGTTCGAGGACCCTCGAGAGTCATCGAGGTGCTCCTTGGAATAATTGAAATGCGTAGCTCTGTGATGAGGACGCAGAACTGGCTTTTTCTTTGCAACCCTTCCTATTAGGCAATTCTTGTAAAGTTTTCTCTGGACCGTTGAAATGTGTACTTTGGTACCTGCTGACTCAAGCGACTACTGGAGATCCTTCGCAGTAAGTAGGAGGTTCCCGGCATCTCGGACAACCTTCTTCTAAGATCTGTGGAAATTAATTTCTGGTGGCTTTCGTGTCTATGACGTTCTAGAACATAGTGATAAACAGAGGTGTGCAGTGGTGAAGTAACCGCACTTAGGTGACTGTACTGGAGTAACATTTTCAGGATCTACTTTCTAGAAAGTAAAATTATTTTAAAATACTTTTACTGTAACTTTAGTACATTTTTAGAGAAAATATTGCACTTTAACCTAAATACATTTTTTCCGATATCTGTAAAGTACAAAGTACTTTTCCCAAACGTTTGGGAAATTTCTATGATTAAATCATTCAATCTGAAGAGGCAGACAGTGCGGGAATTTAACGCAGCCAATCACGCGGCTTTAAGAACCAATTATTGTTGAAGCTAAATAAGAAGTTGTGCTCGTAATAAAGTTTGTTGGCCACATCTGTATTTATTTATTTCATTCCCTAATCAATAGAATTAATATATAACTTATCGTTGCTACAAGCCAATGATTAGTTATCAATGTTATGTTTGAGATGCTACTACTTTTTACTTTTACTACTTCAATATACTTATTATACTTTAAACATAATACTTTTTCACGCTTACTTAAGTACAAGTCACAAATTGTAATTGTACTTCAACTTGGGTAAATTTTTGTCAAATTACTCGTACTTTAACATAAGTAACAAATTTCAGTATTTTGTACACCTCTGCTAATAAGTAGGTTCAGAGATTTAGAAATTTTCTCGTCCTCTTCAAGACTCGTGAACGTCGAGTCTTTCATTGCAGATCTTCCAAAAGCTCTCTTGAAGAACTCATCGTTGGTTTGACACTGGATTACTTTAGAAAATCGATGCTTTCATACCTGAAATACAAAAGTTACCTCTTAGTTTATATGCGGTACATAATATTTCTGAGTTCAACTTTGCATGGAAAGGTCTACGAGTAAGTTCTAATTTTGATTGCGTAATCTTGGGATGTATTCATACCTGCAGAAAGTTATACAATTACTGGTTTGGAGGATGCCTAAACTTTGGGACAAGATCTAGTCCCAAAGCTGGATACTATCTGCTTTGCAGATAGCTGGTGAGGGAAGCTATATTTTTAGGACCTCTTTGCGAGTGACCCGTTGCCCACGTCGGGCTAGCATCATGAAAAAGAAAAAACTATAGTATTTGTCATTTACCATTACTTATTCGGACTATAGTGAATTTAATTTTCCTAGAAGAGTTCCTTGTTCCATGCACAGTCTGTGTGTATCATATATATATATATATATATATATATATATATATATATATATAATATATATGGGATTGAACTCAGAATGATCCCCTAAGGTTTTTTCATGATACACACAGACCGTGCATGAAACAAGAAACTCTTCTGGGAATATTAAATCCACTATAGTCCAAATAAGTAATGGTAAATGACAAACACTATACAGTAGTCTTTTCTTTTTCATGAAAAAGAAAAGACTACTGTATAGTGTTTGTCATTTACCATTACTTATTTGGACTATAGTGGATTTAATATTCCCAGAAGAGTTTCTTGTTTCATGCACGGTCTCTCTCTCTCTCTCTCTCTCTCTCTCTCTCTCTCTCTCTCTCTTATCTCTCTCTCTCTCTCTCTCTCTCTCTCTCTCTCTCTATATATTATATATAATATATATATATATATATATATATACAGTATACACACACACACACACACACACACACACTGTATATTAGGGTGGCCCTTATTTTGTCACTTTTTATTTTTTCTTCTCACCCCTTCAATAGATGCTTCCTATTGAGGAAGGTTTTCATGCAAAATCTTATAGCGTTTCGACAATATTTAGTGTGTGCTCAAGCTGTCCGAAATTTTAAGCATCCTAACTCTGTAGTTGCCTTTTATAATACATTACGGATTCACTCTCACTCAAATCCAGTATTCATTTAATATAAAAAAGTTGTACAATTAGTATTTATTAATATATTTCTAACAGCAAGTTTGGTTGCTATTAAAATTTTACTTAATTTTGTGAACTAGATGTATAAAATTAATAATCTTTACATATATAGTGGGTATGACCGTTACCCTGGAACATCATCCCAATGCAGTTCCGCGGCGATGGGACTCAAAATAATGTGATTTGAGCTAGACACGACTTTGCAGATAATCAAATTTAGCTTATTAGATCCCAATATCGTTTGCAAAGCCCCATCGTTTTTTTTTATTTATTTCATTCAATTAATACAAGATTTTTAAACAACAAAAAATATTTTTATTAAATTAAAGGTGATAAGAAATTGAACTGAAAAGTTAGCACAACACAACCCTTATTTAAAGGTTGCAAGAAGAGTCTGATATGCCTTTGAGAATGGTATCCTTCTTGGAATCGAGGTACTTCTTCCGATGCTCTTGGACAATTTGAACGACAAACTGGGTCTGTTCTTCGTTCTTGCTGAGGAGTCTATTATATTCCTGCATCAATGCAACTCCCTTTTCAGCAGTCATTCACTACTCGAAGATCTTTGACCACTGCTTCTGCCAGTAGATACTCAGGGTTTTCGATCCACATCTCTTGATTATCACGCAAGAATTCGACTTCAAGCCCTAGAAGAGTGAACAAAACCTTCGTTCTAGCAGACACGAAGTCGCTGAGTTTCTGACCTTGGATGTCACTCTTATTCAGATGAATTCGTTTTGGTGCGTCATGTTGTCCTTCCCGTTGTAGATTCTTAACCATAGCTCTTTTTCTTGCAAATCCAAGTCTCTGTCAAAGAAGGCAAGGCCCACCAGATCTTCCCTCAAGTACCATAAGTGAGCAAGGATTTATTGAGAGCTCCTTTTGCTGCAGGTGTGTCGCTGACTGCGAGAGATTGTAGTAGTTGTAGATCATTGCTCGGTGGCAAGCGAGAGAGGAACCAGAACTTTACATAGACCTGCACACCGAAAATGCAGAAGTCTTGCATGCCTTTGATTTCTCGCTGCGACAGTTTAAATCTGGAATCGCGGAACATGAAGATTTTCAAGGCGTATATAAGCCGGGCCATGAACCGAGCTCGATGGACTGCTCCAGGTTTTCGAAATTTGACCCCTTTTGGTGAACGTCTCCCAGAAAAAGAAGGGTAAGTTCGAGCAGTTCTTGATAGTCATCTCTTGGATGAACTTGATCTAACTGGAGTCGACAGAAGCGGATGATATTGTCCTTCACAGGCTCTACAGCGAGCAGGAAGACCTCGTTATTTATGCCAGGACTGTAGTCATTGGGGACGATGTGCCAAAAGGTCTTGAACCGTTTGAAAAGCATAATCTCAAGTCCGCTTGATATTCCCATTGTTACCGTGAAAGCTTCCTCTAACATGATTTCATGTATATGATGGCGACATGCCAGGTACAAAACTTCAGACCCTAAATGTTGCTCGGAGAGAACACATGCTCCATTTACTCTTCCAGTGTTGCTCGCTGTGGTGTCGAAGCTAAGGGCTTTGATTCGATCACGAACACCCCAATCATCGACGACATCAATCATCGCCTGCGCCATTGCTTGGCCAGTGCCATTTGCAAGCTTCGGGACTGAAAGGATCTGATCTAGTCCAGATCCTGAAACAACGATTGGGAGACGGTCGACCTTCTTATCTCCAGTTAGGTCATCCATCAGCTTGCCGTCCCAGTGAAGGGTGAGAGGTGTTCACGAATCAAATTTCTTCTTCAACTTTGCAGCTATTTGGGCTCGATGCTTCTTCCTGTGTCTTTGCAGAGAAGCTCTGTTGATGTTGTATTCCCCAACGTTCTGACCGGAAGCACTGATCACTGACGCGATGGTAAAGACCGCATCACGGTCACTAGTTTTAGTGCGATCCAACGACGAAAGAACTTCTGGATGGAGGATATTCTTGCGGCCTCTTTTTGGATGAGGTGATGACACTACGACTCCTCCAACAGCTCCTTCATTCTCTGAATCCGTGGTGTTCTCACCTGTGGAAGATGAAGAAGATTCCAGGACGATTTTTCTGTTAAGTACGAGATTCTCTATTTCATGTCTCTTCTTAAATTCATCATTCCGAATTCGCTTCTTCGTAGCTGCTTCCTCCTTTTTAGCCAAAGTCATATCAATTCCAGCAATGGAGCCTCTTCTGCCCTTCTCTCTTTGTGCCAAAAGAAACACTTTATCCTCCTAATTCGTCATCAACACCATAGCATTTTTCAGAGCAACGTCGAAAAGGTCATCAAATTAGGATTTCAGCTCTTCTTCTTTCTTCCTTTGTGTATCCGTCTTCCGGGACTGATTTTTTTTCAAAAGATCCCACTTCTTCATCAGACTCTCCAACTGTTTCACTGCATGTTGAACTGGCCGCAGTGGAATCCTCGCCTTCTTCCAAAAAGTCTCCACTTCCACTATCGTCAACTGAACAGCCTTGTGATTATTCTTAATCGACTGAAGCAAATGTAGATAGTACCGCATAACATCCCCATTACTTGGCAATTTTGCACCTGATAAACAATTTTGAGTATGTTCAAGCAAATAAACGGTATGTTTTTTTTCGAGTTCCACTAGCCATCATAAAAAAATCTATATACCTAGCTAAAAAGAAAACGTAATGTCGTTTAGCATATAAGAACATAAGATCGTCGCTACTATTTGTTTCAGATTAACCATATATAATATGACAAGTCATTAATAAGCAAATTCTACGAATAACTCATCACACCTATTTGATAATATATGAGAGAGTCGAGAGAGAAAGTTTGAAGTCCTTGAGCACACCCTATATATACTTATATCTCACTAAAATTTTGTGTGTTATTTTCTAGTGACATAGAATCCAACTGAAGGGTGAGAGGAAAATAAATCGTAACTTAAAATTTTAGCACCACTTAAGGGCCACCCTACTCTATATACAGGAAGGAGGGGCCAAGGGTGAATGCCCGCGAAAACGCCCCTCTCCTCCCCACAGAGAAAGAAGAGAGCCAAAATCAAGATCCAGAGTTTTGAAGATGCCTGGACACTCTGTGTTTGAAAGACTGGAGGTCATAGACAAGAGGAAAGATGGCGTGAGGAAGATTATTCTAAAGTTGACCGGTTGAGTACATGAAAGATTGAAAATACAGATTAACCGTTGCGTTAGAGAGTTAGACAGAAAAGGAATGAGAATGTGTAGAAAGTCTGGTGCTACGTGCTCCGAGGAGGCCTGCAGTTACAGAGTTCAGAAGAACAATGTCCATTATTATAGCGATAGTAAAGAGAGAGTGAAGTAACGTTGCGGCGAAGAGATAGAGAGATTGAAGACAGTCAGTAAGAAGGGGGAAACTAAATGCAAAAAACTTCACTTTTTTACGTGAAGGTCAAAATATGAGAATAAAAACCCACTCTAATAGACAGGGGCGGTCAAGACCACTGTACAGAGACAGCAACTGCGTGGGGGTGAAGAAACTGCGCAGCAGGTACAGCACAACTAACCTCTTAGAAACTGCTTTTGAAAGATAGTATACGTGATCTTTCCAGGAATGTTGAAGGTAAGGGGATAGTCGTGTGGAAGATTGTGACTAGTAGACAAATGAAAGAACTGAGTTTATGAGGCATTGAAAAACACGAGGTTTCCTCTGCTCCAATCAGAGATATATAGTAGAAAGATCAGAGGTCAGGTGTACCATAGCCATCCTACGCCAAGCATGAAGTGACTATTGAGAGGGACGCTTTGTGAAGCGGGTGGAGAATTGAAGAGTGGAATCATCGGCATAGGAGTGGATAAGACAAGAAGTGCGACTTAATAGATCATTGATAAATAAAAGGAAAAGAGTGGGTGACAGGACAGAGCCCTGAGAAACGCCACTATTAATAACTTTAGGAGAACAGTGGCCATCTACAACCGCAGCTATAGATCGGCCAGAAAGGAAATTAGAGATGAAGGCACAGATATAAGGATAGGAACTTACGGACGGCAGTTTGGAAATTAAAAATTTGTGCCAGACTCTAGCAAAAGCTTTTGATATACCTTGCGCAATAGAAAGGTTTCACCGAAATCCTAAGAGGAGGATGACCAAGAGTCAGAGAGATACGGAAGAAGCTCGCCAGTTGAGCGTCCCTTGCGGGACCCATCCTCACGATCTGAAATAAATGTGAGAAGAGAGAGGTGTTTAAGAATCTTTCTATTGAGGGTAGATTCAAAAACTTTAGAAAGACAAGAAATAAAATCAATTGGACGATAGTTGGAAGGTTGAGAGCAGTCACCCTTCTTTGGGACAGGCTGAATGAAAGCGAACTTCCAGTAGGAAGGAAAAGTTGTTGAGAACAATACGACGGACACCATCAGGACCTTACGCCTTCCTAGAGTTGAGCCCAGATAGGGCAGAAAAAACATCTTTGGAGGAGATTCTAATTTCTGACATAATTACGTCAGAGGAGGAGGAGCAACACCGGAATCGTCCAGAGTTGAGTTGGAGGCAAAGTGTGAGCAAAGAATTCAACTTTATCAGAAGAGACGGCAACTGAGCCGTCGGAATGGAAAAGAGAAGTGAAAAAAGTAAAGTTGTTGGAGAGGTTCTTGGCTAGATGCCATAAAGAGCGAAAAGAATTAGAATTGATAGGTTTTTACATTTTTGTCGGATGAAGATAGTTTTGGCTAGTCGAAGAACAGATTTTGCACGATTCCGGCCAGGAATATAAGCTAAGTGAGAGATAGGAGTTGGATGGCGACAGTACCTTCTGAAAACCTCCTCTCTGTTAAAGTTAAACCAAGGTTTGTTTGCATTACGAGTAAGAATAAAATATGGAATGTGCTCGTACGCCTCCATGCCCGAGAGACTCACCTCCTTGATGTATTCAGCATATATCAGTTTTCACTTGTTAATATTTATAAGTGTATATAATTCATATCTTTACTTTCATTCACTAATTTCATTTCACCGCAGAATCTAATTTTCATCGTAAAATATGCAAAAGAGAATATAATTCAAACCATCATATTTCTCACTCGGATAACAGCAATTGCACAAATTTAATTAACATTCTTTTGTGTGTATATACATACTGTATATATAGGATGATGATGATCTACAGAAGCTAAGACTTACAAAGCCCCTAAGATCCACTCTAAGGTTAGCCCGAGAGAAAGAAGAGAGTAGGAGGCTAAAAGAAGAGAATAGGGGGTTAAAAGAAGAGAATAAGGGGTTAAGTAAGTAGAAAAACCTATCATTCGTGGGTTAACATTCATTCAGTAAAAGAGAGAGAAAGACTCACCATCATCATCATCCGCTAGCCACTGCCGACAAGTCGGAAAAAAAGTCGAAGAGAATAGGAAAGGGGTGAAAGATGAAAAGAAGTAAAATAAGAACACTTACAAACCATGCAAACACAGTCTTAACTCAAAGAAACACTGTCATACCACGCAAACTACAAACATGCAAGTAAAGGGAGGATGAGAAAAGAACAAAAAAAAAGTATGAAGAGTATTTTTTTTTTTTTTTTTTTTTTTTTAATAATATAAATTTAACGCTGATGATGATGTCTGTCTGTTTTATGTTCGTTTATACACGCCTAAACCACTAGGGTAATCTGCACTAAATTTAATGTACACATTAAGGGAGAACCAGAGAGGCTTTTAGGAACACAGCTCTAGGGGTGGGAATGGTAGGGGGCCCCTAAACGGCTAGGGTTATCTGTACCAAATTGAATATACAGATTATGGGAAAGCCAAGGATTAGTAACACACACACACACACACACACACACACACACACACACCCCCCAGTCCTCCCCCTCTATGTTGTTTTTGGGGGCTTTTCCTGCGCAAGGCACGTTGGGTTCTAATATATATATATATATATATATAGTAATGACATATGAATGACCGAGGTACATTCACGTAGAGACCCCAATCCTTTATTATGAATTTGACGTTAGAATCCTCATAGAGAGATTAACGGCAGAAATTCTTAACGGAAATTCCTCGAACATTCATTTCAGGTGGTGGTCAGATGGGCGATTGAGTGGCGTTAATTAATAAAAGGAGTCATTTCGGAAGGAGTCCATCTGGCATTCCTTTTGGCACCCCATCACTCAAAGATTGATTCATGAACAAATTTGCAAATCTCTCTCTCTCTCTCTCTCTCTCTCTCTCTCTCTCTCTCTCTCTCTCTCTCTCTCTCTCTCTCGGATTTTTCATGTCTCTCCTTCCTTAACATTCCGTTTTGAAAATCTTAATTAACTTTTTTTCATGAAGGGGGAGTTCTCCTCCCCCTTTAGATTGCCGTTTGATGACCCTATCAAACAAACATGGTTTATTAATTACTGAACTGGCATTTCTTTAAAGAGGTTTGGTTTGCCGGGGGGGGGGGGGTAATGCATAATGTCTAACATAGTTTTCTTTTGTTAAATGCCCCCCAAAAAATTTCATTATATTTTCTGTAATATTCACTGTATTTTATAATGTTTAGGGTTGTTTAGACTCCTTCTTAACGGCTTAGGTTGCGTGTTGGAGGGGACCAACAGCTTTAAGTGGGATCCAATCTACGGGTCGCTACATTATCTGAACTTAGAGGACAGTGGTTACCCATCCAACTGCTGAATAGATCCATCGTTGCTTTATTTCGTTCATCTAACGGGAAACGGTGTTCTATGTAACCGTATTTCCCATATTTCGATGGGTTTGCTTACTTACTTACCGTCTTTCAGATTCTGCTGCTATTTGGAGCCAGTTCACATTGTCCATTCTGGAGATTTGTCTTCACATCACGCACTTTCCCATCTGTCCCAAAGTAGAAATGTTCCAACCATCAACTATACATTTAACCTAACCCAAGCTCCCCTTAATCTAATGAACTTAACATAACCTTACCCGGGACCGAAGCGGAAAAACCAGTGATGATAATTAAAATAAAAAGGGGGGGGCTGTTCAGAATATATCTAGGCCCTGAAATGCGATATTTTTTACTCTCAGTCAGACCATGACTGACTTTACAAGGTGGAAACTAATTCATGTACCATGAAATCACATTTTGAAAGTTATTCTAAACGTTTGGAACTTCTGCGGAACATCAATTAACACATCAGTTAACACTAGTTAATATATCTGATGAGAATTAACGGCCTACGTGAGTAACAGGCTTACGACATGACACTGTTTTGACAAGTTTTGTAAGGTTAGGTCCGGTTCAGTTATGATGTTAAAGTGTTGATTGATTGATTGGTTGAGTTTAATGGTGCACCAACCCAATAGGTTATTAACACCAGAATGGAGACAGTGCATGCTGCGAGGTTAAGGGTTAATCACGAGTGTTCAGGGCACAATAGATGTGAAGAGGAACAAGAATCAAAAGAAACAAAAGGACAGGAGAGTAAGAGACCCATCACCTCTTCAACCACAGGGCCGACTCTTTGGCGCTTGAAAAGAGGGCCTCTAGCTACATATACAGGGAAAGTGAAAAAAAATTAAATGAATGCATACAATTGGGACTCCATCAAAAAGCTGAGTACAGGATGAGGAGGAAAGTATGGGCTGGGAATGGAACTTAGTTGAAAGGGTAGAGTGAGATCTCGGCACACAGTCCGAAGACGCAAACGGGCAGCATTATATGCCGGAAACTCAAGGAATACATGGGAGAGGGTAAGTGAGGCATGACAAGGGTGAGTAAAAGTAGAACCGCTATTGGTGAAGAAGTGCTGGTGTGTAAGACAACAAGTACCAAGGAGGAGCCTAGCTAGGATCACCTGTTCTCGTCGGGATAAATTAGGTGATGGCCAGTAGAGAGAAATTGAAGGGGCTGCTGTAGAATAAGGGGTAGGAAGTGAATTCCAAACCTCCTGCCACCAACTCTGGACATAATGCTGGAGGAGGGCCTGCGCCTCATGAGAAGATAGTTTGAGCCGTACCCGAGATCCCAAGATTATTGCATTCCTGGCTGCAACGTCAGCAGCCTCATTTCCTGGGATACATGCATGGCTCGGTATCCAGAGGAAGATTATGGAGATATGGTTGGGGAGAAAATGTAGCGACTGTAAAATTCGGCGGATGAGGAAGTGTGGAGAAGAGTTTCTTTCCAGGGCTTGCAAAGCGGAGGGAATCAGAGCAGATGACAAAATTGTAATGATGCAGTATGTTGTGAGAAATGTACTGAACTGCTTGAAAAATAGCATAAAATTCTGCCGTAAAAATGCCACACGTAGAGGGTCTAGAAGTTTAGAACCATCTGTGTAGATAAATTGGGAGGCTGGTAAGGACTCTATGAGGGCAAAGAAATGACTTTGTATGACAACAGAGGCTACCTGAGACTTTGAATACTGAAGGAGGTCATAATTGAAAGGAAATGGAGATATCAAATAGAAGGGGCACAGCCCGCTGGAGTGCAGATCATGAGCAGAAATGTTAAAAGCAGAGAAAATCCTTTGAGCAGCAGCAATGAAGGGCAAAAGATGGGGGCGTTGCAGATAAAAGCGAAACAAGTAAAAGTCTAGCTACAACCGGCGGACAGGGTGGTGAGCTATGCTAAAGGTGCGGAGAAGATAACGAAGACCCAACAATAAACGGCGAAATTGTAAAGGCATGATAAGAGCCTCTGCCTCCAGGAGGTCCACCCGGGTGCAGCGCAGTACGCCCACAGCAAGTCGAATGCCTCGATACAAGAAGCAGCAGGGGAATATAAGAAACTTCCATAGTCAATTCTTGATCGAACCAGAACTTTGTACAGCCGGAGCATGGTATCCCTGCAGGATCCCCATGTCGTGCTGGAGAGATATCCCAGGATAGAAAGAGGCTTGGTAGACCGATTTTTGATGGAGGAGTCAATGTGGGACTTCCAGGTCAGACTTTGATCAAAGACCATCCCTAAAAATCTATATTCAGTTACTCGAGCAATGGGAAAGGAGTCTAAGTGTAGTGGACGATGGTCAAGAATAGGACGTTTGGTGAAGACCATATATTTCGCTTTTGCAACAGAAAAGTTCAATCCCCAATCATGAGACCAGTCAATTAAAGCGTCTAGCATGTCCTGAGCATATTTTAAGGCCTCATGGAGGTCACCTGAAGGTACCCAAAACGCGCAATCATCAGTATACATGGAGTATGAGACAGAAGGGGGTGCAACGGAGATGATGTCGTTGATCATAATCAGAAAGAGTGTGGGACTAAGTACACTGCCTTGAGGAACCCCTGTCTCAATCTCAAAAGTCTCTGAGAGATAGTTATCAGAATATACTGATATACTGATGCAGCAAGAAGTTGGCAATAAAGTTAGCTAATTGGCCACGCAGTCCCAGATTGTGTAATTTAAGCAGAAGACCATGATGCCAGATTGAGTGAAATGCCTTGGAGATATCAAGAAACACAGCCACAAAGTATTCACCCCGTAAGGCTGTCTCCCGTACACCACATTCCAGGCGGGTAAGTGCATCATAAGGGGAGAAGCCCCTGTGAAACCACTCTAATGGAGATCTAAACGAGAGCTAACCTCCAGGTAAAAAAGAAGTCTCCTGTTGACCATCCTCTCAAAGACTTTGCATAGGCAACTGGTTAGAGCAATAGGGCGGTATGACTGAACATCAGTTGGAAGCTTTCCAGGCTTGAGAAAGGGGAGAATCAGAGTTAACTTC
This sequence comes from Bathynomus jamesi, assembly GCA_023014485.1. Lineage (NCBI taxonomy): Eukaryota > Metazoa > Arthropoda > Malacostraca > Isopoda > Cirolanidae > Bathynomus > Bathynomus jamesi. The sequence continues at coordinate 1,150,496 of JAJOZX010000367.1, read as the reverse complement.
CACTGAGTAGGGGAGGAGTCAGTAAGCTAGAGTGAGTTATAGAAGCGTAAAAGCCGAAGCTTACCAGAAGAACTCAGGCGTTGCAAAAAGGAATAATAGATTCCATCCTGTCCAGTGGAGGAGGAGCCAGAACGATGTAGAGAGTCTAACAACTTAGGCATAGTGAAAAGAATGTTATAAACTTCCCCATTTTCAGAGTGAAAAGATATATGCGAGAGCTCAGCTTCGGCCATTCTATGAAAGAACAAAGAGTTCAGTGTAGTTTTGAATGCTGTTTGACAATAGCAAAGTGCAAGTTAAGCAAATTGCAGACCACTGCCGGGTCAGAGTATGGAATGCCATCTTTAACTAAGCCCTTACGTGGAAGCATAGAGGAGGAGCCTTGAAAGGCCCAGATTTTTCTCCAGACTGCAGATGAGGGTGCACCAAAGGAGATGATGTTAACATAGCTCCTCCAAGAGGTTCTCTCTGCTAATTTTACAGTGTGCCGAGCAAGTGCTCGAGCATGTTTGTAGTTGATAAATAGACGTAGAATTGGGTTCTTTCGAAAGCAACAGAGGGCCCTCTTACAATCTTACATGAAAAGACAGCAGCTTCGCATTCAGTAGTCCACCATGCTGCATTGTACTTAGGATTAACGATAGTTGGCTTCAATGGATCATAGGCAAAGGCGGCTGTAAGTATGGAGGTAGAAATGGCTGTACAATCCAGATCGGCATCATGAGAGGGCGGAGGCAAGTTGGCTAAACGGGCATAAGCACTCCATCAGCTTTTTTCAGATTGAAACGGAAACGTTGTTGAATGGGAGGAAGGGAGGATGTAGACTGCAGAAAGATAGGGAAATGGTCATTATCACAAAGGTCAGAGGATACAGACCACTGGAACTGGTTGGCCAGTTCTTGACTACAAATGGTCATATCAATGGAGGAGAAAGTCCCTGTAGCATCAGAGAGGAAAGTGGGAGTGGGCAAATTAAACAAAAATAAGGAGTTGTCCAAAAGGAAATCAGCAAGGAGGACCCCTCTCTCGTCGCAAAAGGGGGATATGCAGAACAAGGGGAAAATGGTCGGGATAGGCGAGTTTCCTGTAAGGCAATTAAGGCAGGAGAATAGGTGCTAATTAAGTTCTGCAACTGGGGTAGTCGTGCACGAAGGATCTTGACATTTCACTGTATAAACGTGAAAATTAATGGATGAAGAGGAGACGCATCCCCTCGGCGGAAGTAAGGTTTTTATTCGGAACAAGATTATTTGTATTAGCATAAGAGGCAAGTCTGTTAACAATTTATTGAGGAGATTTATTCCTGGACATAAGGTCACGAACATCCTTCACCAGCTGCCATTACTGGGAGCTGGTGAGACCACTGAGAGCCCGAAGGCTTTTAGAATGAGGAGGCTGAGAGGCAGACTGGGAGACGGGCCAGGAGGGGGCGGGGAGGGCAAATGACCGTATGGAAGCGGAGAGGTGTCTCTGACAGTAAATGGATGGGGAGATGGAATTGTAAGAGGTGCAGAAGAAACTGGAGGGCATGCCGGAGAAGGCGAAGGCTTGGGTGTAGGCTGGACAGGTGGAGTTGTGGGAAAAGACTGAGCTGAAGGGAGATGGGGTGGGTCTGTCCTGGCTACCTTGGAAAATGACCTATCCAAGGCTGAACAATGGCGTCTCACCTCTGAGAAAGAGACATTATTTATACATTTATATCGCACTATAGTCTGCTCCTTCAGGTAAACTGGGCAAGTTGAAGAGAAGGCGGGTGGTGGTCATGACAGTTTGCCCAACCATCCGGACCTTCACAGTCTGGAGAGGAGTGAGACCCCCACACCTCCCACAGCGGGGTTCATTCTGACAGACATCTCGGCCATAACCAAATTGTTGACACTTAAAGCAACACAGAGGTCTCGGAAAGAAATGCTCAACAGTATAATTGAGGTAGCCACAATAGATCTTAGTAGGGAGAACCTTCCCACCAAAGGTAAGTACCAATGCTCTCGTAGGAATCCTGTCCTTACCTCGTGTAAGTCGTCTCACATCCAAAACACCGCAAGGTTTTAGTTCTTCCAAAATGTCCTCACCTGAATCAACTAGCAATTCTGGTGCACGAATAATGCCTTGTATCGTATCAAACTTAGATGCCAATTCTACCTTAATATTGTACTAGTTGTTCAAGAAGGAGGTAGCATTAAGAAGAGTTCGCAGCTGAGATGGAGAAGCAGCCTGCAGTAACAAACTGCCACTCCTACATATTTAGCAGACCTAACCTCTCTACAAAGGGCCTCAATACCACGCTTACGGGCAAAGGGACTGAGCTTAGTGAGCCGAACATTATCAGAGACAGCAGTCATATACACATATGAAGCGTAAGAAGGAATTTCATGATATTGGTCACGACGCGGGAGGGGCTTAGTCTTGAAAGGAAGTGTAGGGGCAACTTCTATCGTAGAATCGGACTTAGAACCAAGAACCTCACAGTCACCGGAAACTGGACACCCTTCAGCATGCCCACCCAAGGGGCGCCAGGTGCTATGGACAACAGAAGTAGTGCTAGTACTAGAAGGCAGGGAAGCTAGCATTGAAAAGGAGTTTGAGACAGGCACAGTGGTGAAAGCAACTGGTATGTAACTCTGAGATTTCTGTGAGCGCTTAGAAGTGGGAACATCCTTAAGGCAGTCTGAGGACCTAGCCCAATTTAATGTCTGAAAGCCATCCGAATCGCAATGCACTTCGGCACGACTGAAGGGCAGAAGCCTGTGAAGACATATGTAAGAGCCGATCAAGAGATGGTAGGCTATCCAAACTAACCCGAAAGGCCTAACCGAAGGCTAAGCCTGGCCCTGGCCAAAGCCTAGAAGCCAGACCCTCCCCCCCACAGAAACAGAAAAGGCCTAATAGGGATCCAGCTAATTCAGCACACAATCGAAATAAGACAATTAGGTAAATCTAACACAAACCGGGGAAAAAGCCCGGCTTAGAAATTAACAAAATCACTGTAACATGTCCTGGCAGCACGATTGACAAACATCCCTACAACTCGGTACTCGTTAAAGTGTTGATGAAATTCCCTGCCAACGAAATGCCTTTACATCCCGCGCGTAACTAGTCTCATGCACTGACAACCAACCAACCAACCAACTCAGGGCCGTTTCTAGCCATTAGGGGGCCCTAAGCAGTATACCCATTTGAGGCGCCACCCCTCCATCCACCAACTCACGCCTTACTACATCACCTCAGCACACATACAAAAAATGGCTGTGTTAATAAAAAACAATTATGAAACAATTTTAATGAAACATTTATGTCCAAAACAACAAATATGTACTTTCAGAAGACAAACAGAAAAAATACTCTTCATGAAATTCCTGAAAATTAGCTTATACATTATTTAGAATAAATGATACAGAACTATGTATAAAAAATAATGCAATTATCAACTACCAAACAATTACTAACTCTACGATACAATCGTGTAATAGCTAACAGTTATACAGAACAGTTTGTATCTTCAAAATCTTTGCTTCCTAGATTTTTTCTGGGCGAAATCATCAATAACATCATCATATGAAATCTCCTTGCCAACGTCCTGGTTGATGCTTATGATGCCAAGGCCACTGAGGCGATCCTGCCCCATTGATGATCTGAGGTAGTTCTTGATTAGCTTCATCTTAGAGAAGCTCCTCTCGGCTGACGCTAGTCACAGGTAGAGTGCAGGCAATTCTTAGTGCAACCCAGAGATTGGGGTATAGTTCCTCCAGTTGCTTCTGATGAATGAAGGAGAGAAGCTCTAATGCAGTCATGTTGTGTGAAGGTAAAGTCGGCAAGTTCTTAATTTCGAGGGCCAGTTCTCTTCCATCAATGTCAGAGTCAGCTCCAGAGCTCAGTATCTTAGAGAGCTTTTCACACTTGCAGGACAAGTCTTCCTTGTTCATTGTGGTGAAGTTTAGGAGAACCCCAAATATGTCCCTCACATCATCTAATGTTTTGAATCTCTTATTTATTGACCCGATGGCACAATCCACCACCACATTGAAATATTTGACTTCCAGTCTCTTTAAGGCTTCTGTAAATGGTTCGTCAGGAGCTTCGTAAGCAAAGTGCTTTTTTGTGGATCTGAGCCTCTTCTCCTTCAGCACAGCCTCCACATTCATTTCCTCATATATGCCCCTAGCTACGACTTGTGCTGCAACAAAACCTGTGTTTCTGTAGTTGGTGAATGAGTCTTTTGGTTTTTTGAGGAGGTTGACTGCCACATGAAACTGCATTGTAGGAGACTGCAGAAGTTTGCTCACATGGTTAACTGCATGAAGAATGTCATACCATACTACTGTGCAAATCTGAAAACGATAAGACCCTACCTCCTCTGCAAGTGATTGTGCTTCAGTCCTGGCTATGGCATCTGTGGCATTGTTTCTGACTACCAACAGGGCCTCTCTGATGTTGTGGCTCTGGTATCGCACAGCCTCAATGCTCTTAAGCCGGCTCTCCCACCTGGGTTCACTCCAAGACTTGAGTGTTATGTTCACGTGCTTCTTTAGGATTGTCCATATCTGTGTAGCTGCTGCAAAAAGGTTGTACAATTTTTGTACGTTGCCAAGGAAGCTGATGGCATCTGTGGAAGCTTTAGCTGCATCAGCCGCTACAAGATTCAGAGTGTGAGCCCCACATGGAACATAGAGTGCACGACAGTTCTTCTCTAATAACCTTTCCTGAACACCTTTGTTCTTGCCCTTCATGTTCGCTCCGTTGTCATATGACTGTCCTCTGCAGTCATCAAAGTGAATATTCAGTTCATCTAGTCTCTTCAAAATCAGAACTGATAAACCCAGGCCTGTACTTTCTGAAGCCTCAAGAAAGCCCAGGAAGTATTCTTTTATTTCTGGTACTTCACCCATTTTAACAGTTCTGATAATAATCGACATCTGTTCTTGGTGGCTTATGTCTGGAGTGCAGTCTAAAATGAGTGAGTAATATTTAGCTTGTTTTATTTCTGCAACAATGGCATCCAAGATCTTCCCACTAATGGACCCAATGAGCTCATTTTGAATGATGTTTCCTAGGTAACTTGAATGACTATATTGGCTACTTTCGACTCTGCTTATGTGTTCTTTCATCACTGGATCAAATTTGGCAAGCAGCTCAACCTCCTTCAAGAAGTTGCCATTGTCTCGATTGTACAATGTAGAGGAAGACCCCCTGAAAGCAAGGTTTCTCTCTGCCAGTGATTGGATTTACTTACAAGACGTGTGAGAACATCTCGCCAGCGTCTTCGCTCTACCTACATTAATGACATTTCAGTTTGGTCATACGGATCAAGCGGTGGAGCAGATCTTGGTTCTTGTTGCTCAGTAGAAATGCTTGTGTGTGGTGTTTGAAGCTGAACAGAAGATGGGCCACTTGTTGGTTCATCAGGCTCTACTTCTACTGGTGTTTGAGGTTGCATAGAGGATGGTCCTGCTGTTGGCTTATGATGCTCATTAGGCTTTGCTGAGGATGGCTTTTCCAAATATTTCAGTAGTGCTCCTGAGAAGAACATAACATTACATATTCTGTTAATTTTTGCTAAAATACTCTTTCTTATCTTGTTTGATAACACTAGGCAACAAATTTCAACTTTGTTTTTGTTACAGACACGTGAACTACTGATTCCTACTAAAGCGCTGATGCTGATTTCAGATCTGATATCAAAATTTCTCTATCACGTCCAGATTTTGTGTAACCGAAAACCCCTATTTTTCATTTTTTTTTTTTTCTCACCCGCTTCTATTACGAAAGCCGTCTAAGCTACTTTTCCGTGCCACGTTTTATGTTAAGCATACTTAAATAATTAGTGAACAGGGATGTCTTTCCTCCTTTATTCTGGCTTAAGACAGACAGCGGAATTCCGCTGGCGGAGTTACCACCCCTGCGCCCAACCATCCACCCAAAGCGCGTTAGTATTTTGTTGTTACTACTGAAAGGCAAATTCCTGTTCTTAAGTGAAACTTTGGTGTGTCCTCTTCCTTTGTCGCTTGTAGGATGACGAGCTCTCCTTCTGCAGGAACCAACAATAATCTCCCATCATATTTGGGTTGAAATTACCTTGGTATCTGTTTTCCATAACTGAGATCTGTTGGTGGAAGCGCTCACCATGTTCGTCACTTACAGCCCCAAGGTTGGCCGGGAAGAAGTCAAGATGAGAATGTAAAAATGAATTTTCAAAGACATTCTGCATCCCATTATTTCATAAGATTTAAGCATGTTTTCTACGAGTTTACGGTGGTTTTCAGCTTTGTGGTTTCCAAGAAAATTTTTGACAACTTCAACGAAAGATGTCCATGCTCCTAGTTCATTCTCATTTAGGTTAGATGGAAACGATGAGTCGTGGATGACACTGCGGATCTGTGGTCCAGTGAAAACTCCAGCTTCTAGCTTAGCATCTGTCAATATTCCTTTGAATTTATCCTTTAAATATTGGAAACCACTACCTTGATGATCCATACCCTTCACGAAATTTTTCATAAGGCCAAGTTTAATGTGAAGTGGTGGAAGATGTACTTTCTGAGGGTCAATAAGTGCTGGGTGTTTCACATTGTATTTACCAACAACATGTTCAGTTCTAGATGGCCAATCATGTTTTTTGTAGTGGTTCTTGTCATCTCTGCTGTTCCATAGACACAAAAAGCACATATGCTTTGTGTAGCCCAACTGTAACCCAAGAAGTAATGATACAACTTTAAGGTCGCCACAAATATTCCATGTGTGGTCCTTATATTTGATGAGTCTTAGCAGCAGTTTCATCGATTCATAAGTCTCATTAAGGCCAGTGGCATGTGCTACAGGTATTGAAGGTTTTTCATTGCCGTTGTGCAGTAATACAGCTTTAAGGCTAGCTTTACTAGAGTCAATGAACAGTCTCCATTCTTTTGGATCATAGCGACAGCCAATCCCTTGCATCAGACCACTGATATCGTGGCAGAAACAAACGTTTTCTTCCTGTAAGTAAAATGATGAAAACTGCAAATGGCGATGGCGGAAATGGGAAACTTTGGTGTTTGGTTGGAGAAGATTAAATTCTTGAAGTCTTGAACCAAGCAACTCTGCCTTTTCTTTTGGTAATTCCAAATCGCGCACTAAGTCATTTAACTCCGCTTGACTTAACAAATGTGGGGAAATATTTGCATCTGGAACATATATGCCATCTTTCCCTGTTTCTATATCACTAGCAGAATCTTCAGATGAACTGCTGTCTGTTATCGTTGCTGGTGGAACTGGTGGTGGATTTGTTTCATCATGTGGTACTGGTTTCATTGCTGATTCGCAGTTTGGGTACGTGATCTTTGATTTGTTTTTCTTTGTGAAACCAGCAATCTTTGTCAAACAAAAATAACAATCATTGAAGTGATTTTTCGGCTCACGCCAAGCCATGGGGACTGAGAACGGCATAGCTTTTCTTTTACCATTCATCCAAGCTATTAACATTGCATTGCACTGTGCACAGCAAATATGTGGTGCCCAGTCCCTCTGTTGGTCTCCTAACTTACAGTCAAAATAACACTTGTAGGCAAGTTTAATCTTTGTTATGTTTCTACGTTGTGGCTTAGGTGTATATTGTCCACAGACAAAGCAGAAGTTGTCTGGGTGATTTACACAAGCACGTCTATTTGATGCCATTTTGAATTACCATACAATATCTGAAAAAACGTAGAAAGTAATTATTACGATGTGCAAAATAAAAAGAAATACACACCGTAGTACAAAACAAATGCTATAAAAACACACAAGTCACCACAACCTGTCACTTGCTCATCAGCAGAGAGCTTCAACAACCGTTCTGCTTGACTGTCACGTAGCGACTCGGGATAAATTTTATTTATCAAAATTGTTCGAATTTGTATATAGTTGGCAAAAAAAATTGCTTTAACCTTGAAAAGCAAGTTTCATATTACTGGCATTAAGCCGATTAAAACCAAAATCTGGACGTGGTAGAAAATTTTACTAAAAGTGATTTGCATTTTACACAAAATCTAGACGTGATAGAAAAAATCTAATTATAGATTTGAAATCAGCATACCGAAATTAGCTAGGAGCACCTATTTGGTCTTCTGTAACAAAATCTTTGTTGCCTAGTGTAATTGATCTGTGTGAACAGAATTTGAGGTGATGTGATCCATTAAATTTCACATTTCGAAATATTATAAATATTACAGAGACTAGCTTACTCTACACGATTCTGAGCACTTGCCTAGCTTGATGGTCTACCTAGCCTAGCTAGTTGCCTGAACTGTAATCATAAGAATATACAAGTGGCACATCTCACCTGTGCTACTGGAAAGCTTCTCCTCCTCTATTTTCTTCTTTTTCCGTTTTTCAGCTCCTGATGGATAATGTCGTTTCATTTTCCAAGATGCACGAAGTCACATCTAGTTAACCACAACTAATCTTCTAAATAATAATAATCATGATAATGATGATGATGATGATGATGATAATAATAATTGTTATAATTGTAACGTTAATCAAATACATTCAAATAAATAATCAGACCATTTAGGTTTTAACCAACAAAATTCACATTATCTGAAAAAGATGAGAAAAGAATTAATAAACTTGAAAACATAACGAAAATAATCCTAGGTTTTAAAGTGTTACAAAATCTCTTAGTAATTAGTAAATTAGTGAAATAATGTTTTACAATACTAGAAAAATTAAGCATTTATGAAAGTGTAAGCATATACTAAGAATAAAGTTAAATAATATAGAAATAAGATCTCACAATAGTTATTTACACATAACGACCAAAACGTTTCGTTTGTCTCCGTTTTATCACATTTGTCTCATACAAAGAGCCTGTCTAGGGGCCCCCTAGTAACAGCGGGGCCCTAAGCGGCCACTTAGTCTGCTTATGCCAGGAAACGGCCCTGAACCAACTAGCCAGCCAACTTGACCGCCAACCCCGACAGAATAAACTGACACATTTTGGTTCAAATACAAATAACTGAATGTAGCAAAAAAAAGTAGACGCAAAACAATAAAAGTTTTGAAACTAAAATCTTGTTTCACAGTTATTGGTATCCCGCAGGACTTTTTTTAACCCCCTTTCAACTTTTAAACGATACATTTTATTAAACCTTCAAAACTGAAAAATAAAATTTGAAAAAGAATTCAGAATGATTGAAATGATTGAAACTGAAGTTATTTAATCCGGCAACAGGTATGTGTCAGATTTTTTTTCAAAAACTTCCAAACGCTTCAAACACATTCTTCCTAAAAATCATCGTTTGGTTGCGGGCAAAACTGATTTTTTTTATGCAGAAAAAGGTGAATGCCAGCAAAAAAAAAAAAAAAAACCCGCGTAGAGGAAGAGGAAAGCTAAAATCGAGTTCGTAGGTTTTCGAGATGCTTGGACATTCTGCGTTTGAAAGATTGCGGGTCATAGACAGGAGGAAAGATGGATTAGGAAGATTGTTACAGAGTTGACCGGTTGAGTAAATAAAAGATTGAAAATACCGATTCACCTTTGCGTTAAAACATGGACAGAAAAGGAACGAGAATGAGTCGAAAGTCGGGTACTGCGTGCTTTTCTTAAAGGAGGAGGCGTGCAATTAGAGAGTTTAGAAGAGCAGTGTTCGTTATAATAGCGATAATCAAGAGAGAGTGAGGCAACATTACGGCGAAGAGAGAGAGGGAGAGAGAGATTGAAGACAGTCAGTAAGAGGCGGGGAATTGATGAGACGAAAAGCTTTTGATTCCATCCGGTCAATTAGAGCTGTGTGGGTTGAGCCGCCCCAGACACGAGAAGCGTATACGATACAAGGGCGGACAAGACTCCTGTACAAAGACAGCAAAGCAAAGACAGAAAAGATCTGAACGCACGTGTAAAGTAACATCAATATTCCGTTAGAACGGGACAGTCGTTGAACGTCCTTCGCCCATTTGTCAGAATTGTCCTCTTGTAATGATTGGAATAATGCTTCAATTTTGTTTCACTCAAGCAACGTTGTTAATAGAAATATTCTTGAGTCTGTCATCATTCAACTTACAAACAATTTCAACTTTAGCCAGGACCTTTTTTCGTTGATCCTGTTATTTTGAATTCTTTCAGATCAGATTTAGATAAGAATGTTAATGCGTTAAAACTCTGGTAGATTTTCCACGTAGATTGTATACTCCTCCTCCAATATTCTCGGCACCAATCGTATAATTTTTGTTTTTCTTTATGAACTCTATATACTGTCTCGATCTTGTTATTAATTTCAGTGTTTCTGAAGATGTCATTAGACGAAAGTGCTTGAGCACTATTTCGTGTTTTAATTCTCGTAGTTATTTCCATTATTATATACCTTTCCTTTCACCCTTTCAAATGTTCCGTGCGATGATTCCTCATTTCACGAAGGTCAAGTTTGTCACCCCTCTTCTCGAGTTGGCCTGGTGAAGTAGAGAGTTGTTGTCTTGTACTCTCCACCTCACATTGGCAGTTACGCCCGGCTCATCTGGGATTGTTCTGAGCCAGGCGTCTAATCTTCTTTTGAAGATGTCCACCACAACACCACTCGTGTTCCTTAGTTCCTTAGGCAGCTGGTTAAACAGTTTTGGTCCTCCTACAACGAAACTATTTTCCTTCAGGGTTGAGGATGTTCCCTGTCTAACCTTTAATTTGGGAACACGACACATTCTTCCTTTTCTACTTTCCACTGTTGCTTGAGGGGTTATACGATTCAGAGTAAGATTAGGGGCTGGTTTCTTCATTATTTTCCAAGTGTAAATAATGGTGTATCTCTCTCTCTTCTTTCTAGTGAATATAGGCTTAATTCACGTAACCTTTCCCAGTAATTTAATTCTTTGCACTCATTGATCTTGGCTGTGAAGCTTCTCTGAACCCTTTCTAGTTGACTATGTGTTTCAAATTTTGCATCATCAGTCATTACAACTCCTAAATCTTTTGCTTTAGAATTTCTCTGAATTTATTATGATTCCATGGTAACAGTTGTCGAACGCTTTGGCAAAGTCTGTGTACGAGTATATTACATCATAGCTTTCATTACTTTCAAGTACATCAATAATGTTGTTGTAGTGTTCCATTAGTTGTGATAGGCATATTATATATATATATATATATATATATATATATATATATATATATATATATATATATATATATTACACACACAGACCGTGCGTGGAACAAGGAACTCTTCTGGGATAATTAAATCCACTATAGTCCGAATAAGTAATGGTAAATAACAAATACCATAGTTTTTCTTTTTCATGATGCTAGCCCGACGTGGGCAACGGGTCTCTCGCAAAGAGGTCCCATAAATATAGCTTCCCTCACCAGCTATCTGCAAAGCTGGATCCTGTCTGCTTTGCAGATAGCTGGTGAGGGAAGCTATATTTATGGGACCTCTTTGCGAGTGACCTGTTGCCCACGTCGGGCTAGCATCATGAAAAAGAAAAACTATGGTATTTGTTATTTACCATTACTTATTCGGACTATAGTGGATTTAATTATCCCAGAAGAGTTCCCTGTTCCACGCACGGTCTGTGTGTATCATAAAAAACTCAGGGAACACATTCTGAGTTCATTCCCATATATATATATATATATATATATATATATATATATACACTAGCTAAATAATAGGCCATGGGGCTGAAATGTCTTTTGGGCCGTAAGTTTGAACTTTCTGCGCTTCACATAACTGGATTTTTCCAGTTTGAACCTCCCCTCCTTGTATAAAACCGCTTTTAAATGCCCTTGTATAAAACCGATGGTTAACGCAGTTTCAAAAATGGCGTCTGACAGTGATGTGCATCGTAAACAGAGAGCTGTTATCGAGTTCTTAACCGCAGAGAAGGAAACAGTTGCAAATATTCACAAACGTCTACAAAACGTTTACGGAGATGCTGTTGTTGATCGAAGCACAGTTGGACGCTGGTCTAAACGTGTGGGATCATCGGAGAGAGGGAGAGCCAGCCTCGATGATGAGCCACGCAGCGGTCGCCCGACATCGGCTGTAACATCTCACACTGTTCAACGTGGTAAAAGCATCATTCGATAAAATCGGCGCGCACATACACGTAGCTATCACTGGAGCTAGGAATTAGTGAGGGAAGTGTGAATACGATAATTCAGCAACTGGGATACTCAAAAGTGTGGTCACGGTTTGTTCCTCGCCAACTGACTGAAGATCACAAAGCCCAAAGAAAAGAAATTGCTTCTGAATCGTTGGTTCGATACGAGACAGAAGGGGATGACTTCATTTCACGAATTGTGACTGGGGATGAGACTTGGGTACACCACTTTGAATTGAAACCAAACGCCAGTCCATGGAGGTGGCATCAGGCAGACTCCCCACGCAAGAAAAAGTTCAAAATGGCTCCCTCTGCACGAAAGGTTATGGTCAACATCTTCTGGGACATGAAAAGGGTGATTCCAGGGGTGTGCTGCCAATTTCTTAACAACCGGTTCTGATACAAATAGGGGTGTAAATCGGCGAGCGCCAATGGCGCGAGTCGTTAAGCTAGGGGGTCTGGGGTGAGCGGTAGCTCCCCAGTGGAGTCCGGGGCGGAGGCCCGGAAGCCAACGCATTTTAGCTTTTCCAAACAGCATTTTGTAACATTTTGGCAGAAATTATTTAACATATTCTTTATACTCACTAATGACATAATTATCTAAAAATAAACTAATTTTTCATCAAAAAATAAATAAATAAATATTGTAACGACCACTGCTTGTGATACTACCTATATTTTTCTATAAAATTCTGAAAAAATTTAAAAAATTTAGATATAAATTTACCTTCTCAATCATGCTGTTTCATTCAAGAAGTTTCCATATAGCCAGTTCGTTCTGCGATGGTCAAGTATCAACAAACGGTTCGGTGATCCAATCAAAATTTAACAACCGGTTCGGGCAAACCGGACTGAACCGATCCCAGCACACCCCTGGGTTGTTCTGTTGGACATTATGAAGAAAGGACAAACAATCAACTTGGAGGCATATATTGCTACCCTACAGAGACTCCAGAGACGTATAAAGCGAGTTCGACGGGAGAGAAAACTGGAAGACGTCCTTCTTTTGCACGATAACGCAACACCACACAACAGTTTGCAAACAAGAGAGGCCATCACAAAAATGCGCTTGACTGTGTTACCCCACCCTCCATACAGCCCGGATCTGGCACCTTCAGACTTCCATTTGTTTGGGCCAATGAAGGATGATATTCGTGGAAGAAAGTTTCAGTGACGATGAGGTTGTTGAGGAGGTTAAGAGGTGGCTCCAGCGGAACCCAGCGGACTTTTACCAACAAGGAATAAAGGCCCTTGATTCGAGATGGAGAAAAGTCGTAGAAAAGGATGGAGACTATGTGGAAAAATAAAAACTTGTAAAAAGGTATGTAACTACTTGTGTACAAAATTTCTGAAACTTACAAGGAAACTTGGAAAGAAAAAAAAAAAAGGTGGGGCAAAATATATTGAGTGGCTCTCGTATATATATATATATATAATTTAGGGTGTTTCAAAAATATGAAATTTTAAAAATTTATTCTCTCATCATTTAAAATTATTCCATTTCATACAAAACTAAAAATTATAAACTTTCATTACAATACAACAAAAATAAAAGGTGCCTCAAGAGAGCCAATTTTTTTCCAAGATAGTATTATTCATGAATGTTAAAATTACTGTTTTTGTTTTATTAAGATATTTCAGATAGCGGTATTTCTCAAATGTAATGACTATCACAGTACAGTTGACTTCTTGACGTTTGGAAACAATTTCCGATGTTGCTTCACACATTGGATGAGACATTGGTACTGCTTCTCATCTTTTGTCAATTTCCCCGAGGAGAGCTCACCGAGAGCTACAGCTCTCTCCGCTGTATCGTTCACGACTTGTAAAGAACCAACAATTTTTTTGCTACTTTGTAATTTTCATCCTCTTCCCATAAAGCTGGATCGTTCTTCAGAAAGGTTAGATCAAGGTTCAGTTTGCTGAAGAACTTCTTTGTTGCTGTTGTAACGTAATGATGTAAGGGTTTCCATGTTCCATCACTAGATGCCTTAAGACGCCTACCTTTTTCACGATTTTCCAATGCAATTATCATTTCCTTTTTTTCGCGAATGTCCACCTCATCGTCAAAGAAGCTGAAAGCAACCAACTCTTCTCCTAAGTACCACAAGTGTCTTTTGAAAACATTGAGAACTGCTTCCGCAAGCTCACGATCATGGAATTCATTGAGCCTTGCCATATATGCTAGATCTAGACGAGGAGAGGAGATTCCCAATGGAGCAGTGAACCAGGCTACCAGATACACACGGACAACAAAAATCACAAACCTCGTGATTCCTCTTATTTCTCTGGCAGTTATATTCATTTGATGTCGGAAAAGAAATAATTTGATGGCATAAATGAGCTCTGACATCCATCTTGCTCTGTGTATGGCTCCAGGCCTTTTGAATTTAATACCTCTTGGCGGAGTTTCACCTAGAACTATAATCCACAGCTCCAGCAGTTCCCGGTAATCTTCTCTTGGTTGCTCATCTTTAAGTATTGTTGTAGCAAAAGAAATCAACTGAGTGACATTTGCATCTTCCAGCTCCCCTTGAAGGGGTGTGAAAGATGAGAGATCAAGGGATTTCCAGCTTTCCTTAAATCTCTTAAACAAAAGGATTTCTGGTCCTGTAGATAATCCCATCAAGAAAGTGTAGGCCTTTTCGACTTGAAGTTCGAATATATGGTGACGACATGCAAGATTCAACAACTCCCTTCCAAGTTTATTTTCGATAAGGATGCATGCACCACCACGTCCACCCGTATTTGACGGTGTTGTATCAAAGCTCATGGCATTCACCGAGTCTTGAAGATTGAAATTTCGTAATGTAGAAACCACCGCATCAGCTTGAGCAACACCAGTTCCAGATGAAATTTTTGGAATGGCAAGTATTTCTTCGACACCATCACCAGATACAATAATTGGCAGTCTATCTACCTTTTCTCTACCAGTCAAATCAAGCATAATTTTTCCATCCCAGTGAACAACAAGCACCTTATTGACCAAGGATTCTTTAATTTTCTTTTCATGCTGTATTGCAGCTTCTAGGCGGTGCTTCTTTCTGGCTCTGTATACCGTTGAATGGCTGACGGAAATCTCAGGACGCTGAATCACTTGACTCCTTATTAGTGACGTTAGGGGATGAACAGCCTCCCTATCACTCATGAAAGTTCTGTCTAGAGTGGCGCAGAGGTCTGGAGTCATGATGGACTTTTGTTTTTTTTTGCAATTGAAGTTCCCCCAGTTGTACCTCCAACAGTTGGCAAGTAATCAGAATCATGAGAAGAGGAGGAACTCTCTGTATCTGATTTAGTAGAATCACTTGTTTTAGTCGAATCCACAGTTTTTGATGTGCTTGCTATTTCTTTCTTGCATCTTTGTTTTCTCTTTTCTTCATTTGCTACTCTTTCAAACGTCGCCTTTCCTTCTCCATTGTTACCTTGTCTATTTCCAGCCATAGTTCCCCGTCGTCCAGGCTCTCTTTGAGCTTGCAAGAACTGAAGGTCCTCGGGGTTCTGGATCAGTTTTGCTGCATCAGCGTGAGCTATATCAAATAGATTTGGGAAAGTGCTGATAAAATCTTCTCTTTTCTTGTTTTCTGTAGTAGACTTCGTTTTATTCTTTGTAGCTGCTTCCATGTGGCATACAAACCTTCAATTTTTGTAATAACATGTTGTTTGGGTCTAGTTGGGATTCTGGCTTTGTTCCAGAAAAGCAATATTTCATCAAAAGTTTTGTTGGCTGCTTCTTTAATTGTGTCATTCTCTTCCCGATGGAAGTAATAAAATCGCTTCAGGACATCTCCAATACATGGTAACTTAGATCCCCTGATACTGTGAGCGAGACTGCTCCCTATAAGAAAAATTTCTTGTCTTTTTTGCCTAGCTGCCATGAATTTGAAACAAAAGAATTATATGAAAGTTATCAACATACTGTTGCTGTTTCATAACTGTTTCTATTTAGTTTATTTTTATTAACTTAAGAAATGTACAGTGTTGGTGGGTCAACTAGTGACAAGTTAAAGAGCAAAACACAATTCCAACAAACTAATTTCCAACAATACTACAAAATAATTTTATGTGCTCAATTAAATTTAAAAAAAAAAACATTTCGAGAACATTCCTTAAGCTTTACGTACCTAATATTACATTTATAAATAATGAATTTGAATATAAATAACTAAATAACGGCATATAATGCTGAAAAAATAGTTATTAATTTCTCAAGTTTGTCAGATTTTAAAATAATCGTCTTGTTATGAATGTAGTTGTTATTTATAGATTTTACCCAAGCAAGCCAAACTTTACAAGGCATGAGGCACCTTAAGATGTTCATTAAACTTCACAAAATTCCATAACATCAGTTTACACAACTAATCGAATATTTTGAGAGGGTGAGACTTTCAAAACAAAAAAGAAAATTCAACCCCTATAAGGGTGAAACACCCTAAATTATATATATATATATATATATTTGCTGAACATTATAAGGCATTGTTTCAATACATTCTGCTTGGATGTAATTTAAAATAATAGTATAGGCCCCTGTGCATTTGGACCTATACACATCGGATCGACAAGACCATAACATCGATACTAAAAAACTGACTTAATCTAACCTACAAGTTTTCTTTTTTCTTCTGTTGTACAGTTATACCAGTGGTTTTCAACCGGGGGGCCACTGACATTTCCCAGGGGTGCCGCAAAGATTGTTGTAGATTGTTGATTTTTCAACATTTTTTATTGAAGTTGTACTTGCAACGAAGTATCTTGTGAAAATATTCACATTCCTCAGGCTTGGTCCTCAGAGATTCAATTTTATCCAATAATTCAACGCTTAGCCACTTCTTCTCAGGAGGGCTTGTATGACATTTTGAAATAAAACAAAATTCACAATTTATTACTCCCATAAAGGAACGATATAGACTCTGTTTCAAGGTACGTGGTGCTCACTTGCAGGGTGGGGGGAATGGCTGTTGAACAGGGGTAAGCGCTAATTCACAGGGGTGCCGTGAAAGTAGATAGATAGTACTTGGGTGCCGTGAACCAGAAAAGGTTAGGAACCACTGAGTGGTGGAATTCTGTATTCTAGTTCAGTCACCTTAAAATAATGTCGTTAATCTCGTGTTCGCAATCCAAAGAAAAACATGTTACGTTTACAGTATTTGCTTTGGATTGGTCCACGTTGTAGAACGAGGTTGATTGACATACAGTACTGTAGGTGTTCCTGTAGTTGTTCAATAAATAATTAAGCAATTTGAACTACAAAGTGTTTTGATTATTGTCATTGACATAACGCTTTGTCATTTAGTTTCGTTCATAATGTGTAAAAAATGCTAGTGTTTATTTATACTTTATAATGTCATACGACATTTTCGAAATAGTTTGCTGTTTGTCAGATCCATTTTGTCGATGGTCTTTTCATACGATTATTCTGTCAAAAAAACATGGATGCGTTCACGAAATTAAATGAAGATTGTCAAAAGCACTTCCACTTTGTTCAATCGCATTTCCAAAAAATCTGTATTTGTGAGTTGTGCGTACCCGGAGATGGGCAAGATACATTAAAAAATGTATCTTAGATACAAAATACGAGATACTAGCTTATACGAGATACAAAATACTTTATAAGAAACGAACAAGATACAGAGGTACGAGATACATACTGTATCTTATATACTTTTCTCGACACGAGGTTCTTTTCAGTTTAAGTTTGGAGACGAGAAATAATAAGGAAAAAACAGAGTTCTTAAGTCATTTGAATCATTAAATTTTAAATGACGTACCTAAACTTAGTTTTGGTACATTATGTTGATAAATTAATCCTTACTGATTGATTACTTAAATTGATTACTTAATTGCTTAATTAATTACGCGATTAATTACGTAAAATTGATTACTCGGTCCTTAAAATTGCTAACTTAATCCTTTACTGATTTAAATGTGAAATCGTAGGAGACTTTTGCAGGTTTTGCTTTTATGATATCGTAAAATAAGGCACAAGACTCTTTTATGATAGAAAAAGTTTCTTTATTTCTTGAATTTCTTTGTGACTTCCCTAAATCTTGTGACATATTCAAGTAAGTAAATATGACCCAAAACTTATAAAAGGGTAAAATTTATTCGAAGCCGCTCGCTACGCCATTTTCGGATGCTCACTCTTTATTTTTCATTTCAGACGCGTAGCTAGACCTCTAAATTTGGAGGGGCAAGAAAATTATCGTTGGGATGAGGGGCGATACTGTCCTTGTAGTGTGAATGTTATAAATGTAATAAATGTAACGAAATTATAGTTTTGTATATTATAATTTATTATTATATCTAGTTTTAAAGTATCTTAGTTTTACAATTATTTCGTTTATTAGTTTGACATCGGAAATTTTTTGGAGGGATGGGAGACAAGCTAGATTTTTTGGGGACAATTCCCCTCCCACGTACCCCTTGGCTACACCACTGAC
Source organism: Bathynomus jamesi (assembly GCA_023014485.1). Lineage (NCBI taxonomy): Eukaryota > Metazoa > Arthropoda > Malacostraca > Isopoda > Cirolanidae > Bathynomus > Bathynomus jamesi. The sequence continues at coordinate 1,132,011 of JAJOZX010000367.1, read as the reverse complement.
TTAATTAATTTTTTACTCTAAATAACTGTCGAGGCGATAGAACAAACGGGTTAGAGGTCTGCACAGTCACGGGTAAGCCCGCGCCCGGCCCGGTCCATGGGCGCACGAAGGACACGGGCCGGGTATGGACTTAAAACATTGTGTTTGGCTACGGGCCTGGGCGGGTACGGGCTTCAACTTTTTTCAAGTATGTCGAGAATGATAAAAAGTAAAAAAAATAAAAATATTTGTTAATTTAAAAAAAATGCTGCCAACATTAATTTTATAGTTGTTGCTTCTCATAATACACGATTTCGATAGTCACACACCTATAATATTATAGATGGCATAGTGTTATAGGTCGGTGACACAGTGTCAGATGCTGGCTTGGCCGAGCCAGGTACATGTTTTATAAAATTCTTACGGGCTGGGCCGGATAGGGGCTTCAAAATAAAAAGAACATAACTGGCCGGTCCCAAAACTCACGGATATGGGACGGGCCGGGCCTGGAAAAGTAGGCCCGTGCAGACCTCTAAACCAGGTACCTTTCTTCAGTGATATAACTCCATCTCTTATCTGTCTTTTTCTATCACCCTTAAACCGCTCATATATATATATATATATATATATATATATATATATATATAAGCAAACAACCACAAGGAAAAGGAAACACAAAGTCCGAGCGCTTTCGTGATATATTCACATTATCAAGGAGGAACAGAAAATAGCTCGGACTTTGTGTTTCCTTTTCCTTGTGGTTGTTTGCTTATTAATAAGGTCACGTGTTATTTTGTGATTCTAGTGCATATATATATATATATATATATATATATATATATAGTGGTGTATTTGTAATTTTTGTTTTGTCTAAAATAAAAAAATACTTCAAAATAATATGATATATTTTGATTTTCGCTAAGATGTCGTCTTAAATGAGCGTACAATAAACCCAGAAAGAAAGACGGTGTAAGCTTTATCTAATACGCATTTGTAACATACCTCAATAAAAGTACGTAAGCAATAATGTAGGTATATACTGTATGTATAACGGGTTTTCCTAATTAGTATACGTACAATGAGATCTCACTCCGCGTGTTGTAATTGTTAGCACGATGTATAATAGTAAGTAAATAATAACTAAATATAGGAACATTAACGCGTGTCCTCGTCACAATTTATCATTTGATACTTTAATGTACTTATAAACTCAAAATGAATAATAATGGAACTAAGTATGCAGCGTATACCCGCTGCATGAGTATACTTAATTATACCCCTAAGTATACCCTCGAATACACACCACTGATACATTGACTAATCACGGAAAGTTAACATTTAAACTATTACTACTTGTAGTACGAGTAATTATTATTATTATTATTATTATTATTATTATTATTATTATTATTTTAAACGTTCAATAGTTAATTAAGTTATAGAAATTTTCAAATAAAGAATTAATTGTAAGAGGTATATTTCAAATCGTTCTGTGACTGAAATATATAAAAATTATAAAAGGAAGTTGCAATTCAATTAAAAGAACGTCAGACCGAAGAAATAGTGAACTAAAGTTTAGATTGAATATTCCATTAGAATCATAAATCAAATTTTAACTTGTTTTTTTAAGAATGTTTCCATTATTAATTCTCTCTCTCTCTCTCTCTCTCTCTCTCTCTCTCTCTCTCTCTCTCTCTCTCTCTCTCTCTCTCTCTCTGTTTCAGGAACGGGAAATTTGTATTTTACGAAGTCAACTTATGAGGCGTCTGTAGAAGAGAACAGGGCTCCCGTGCATCTTCTTTATCTGAAAGCTCATTCGAACACCACCAGTAAGATTTTGTAAAATCATTCCATGTTTACGTTATTTTACGTTACCAAAATGGACATTCTTAAATGTAGTTGTAAAGATATTTTACGTTAACAAACAGTCATTATTAAATGTAATTATTATTATTATTATTATTATAAATATATTGATAAACGGTCATCTTAAAGGTAATTATAAAATTACGTTAATAAAAGGTAATTTTTAAATTTAATTGTAAGCATTTTACGTTGATAAACAGTTATTTTTAAATGTGATTTTAAATATATTTTACGTTAACGAACGGTCATTGTTAAATTTAACGTGTTAACGATGTTAACGAATGGTTGAAGTTAACGGTAAATGCCACCAATAAGAGCCACTTTTTTTTTAACTCTTTTTCAGTTGGGGAAGTTAATTACAGAATTATTGGAGGCGGTCTTGATGACCTGTTTACGGCCAATCCCAGGACTGGACAAATGACTTTGAGAAAACCTTTGGATTTCGAAGCACAAGACATTGTAAGTTCTCAACACTTAGTAAAGTTCATTTCTCTTAAGAATAAAAAGGATGATCAATGCCCATGTCAACATTAGGAAGATTTAATATCAGACGTTTCGGAAGTCAAACTCTCATCATCAGTAGTATGTTTAATTTGTACGCGGAATTAGTCATTTAACTTCGGCTCTTTTCTCTCTCTCTCTCTCTCTCTCTCTCTCTCTCTCTCTCTCTCTCTCTCTCTCTCTCTCTCTATATATATATATATATATATATATATATATATATATATATATATATATATATATATATATAAACTCCATAATTCTGAGGTCTGTTTCATTTTGCAAAGTGGTTTAACCACCTATAATTCTGCGTATAAATTAAACATATCACTGATGATGGGAATTTTACTTCCGAAACGTCTGATATTAAATCTTTATAATGTTGACGTGGGCGTTGATCATCCTTTTCATATCTCTTTTTTATATTTATTATTTATGTTTGCAGTTAGTTATTTTTTGTTATATTTTTTCTATAATTAGTTTCATTTAACTTTGAAACATTTCAGGGACTAATTAATTACTTTGATTCTCGGTGTTCGGTCTAAAACAAAAAAAAACAAAAAGAAAAAAGAGAAAATGAAGAAAAAGAGTAAAGAAACTAATTTTAAAAGTTATACCGAAACTTTTTAAGTCATTTTTAAAGAATCTTCATAAAACGTCATATGACAGGAAATAAAACGTCATATGACAGGAAATAAAACGTCATATGACAGGAAATAAAACGTCATATGACAGGAAATAAAAGATGCTTCATACCCGCACATTTTGTAACTATAAATAAAAATAAACTAAAAAAGAACTTTTCTCAGTACGGACACTTGAACAGACAAACAAACAAACAAACAAACCAAAAAAAACAAAAAGAAAGTTTAAAGCAAATTCTTTTTTTTTTTCTATTTTAGTGTATGAAATTGTTTTAGAATGGCATCAAGAGCCAGCTGTCTTGAAACATTTCCATTTATGGATTTTCGCGAGAGCTTTAATTAAAATGTAATATCGTCAACCATTATTGCGATTGCTCCCCCAGACTTCGGGACTTGGGTTGAGGCTGAAATAGCTTTACATCTCAAAGTTACGACCGCCAACTCGGTTCTGCTCTTCATAGCTCACGCTATATACTCATTTATACGGTCGAATACGTTATAAGTAAAGAAAAGAGGCTTTTGGAGACTCGTCCGCTTATGCGCGCGCGCATTCTGTTTTTATTGGCTGCAATTTGTGTACGTTTCCAGAATGTATATATATATATACCATATGTCCCACAAAAAAGTACACCCAACTTTAGATTGTACTAACTCCTCCAAAAATTGAGATATTTTGGATCTGTTTGTTTGATTTAATACAGCAAATTATTCTTTGTTAACGTTCAAAATTTATTCATGTTTAAACGATTTAGTGTTTAAGCATCTGCTTTTAACTGAAGGGTACAACAAAATGGATTGCGCAAAATTGGTCAATGAAAAAATAATGTGTGCTATCGATGTAATGAAAAGACAAATACATAATAATAGATACTTTAACATAATTTTAATAAGATACAAAGCAGATTTTTCTTTATTCCTTATTGCAAAAGTTATGCTTAGTTTCGTTTTCTTTCAACATGACCGCCATTCCTATCGATACAAATCTGGAGTCGAGCTCTCATCTTCCCCATCACTCTTTTGATAAGATCTGGATTGTCTTTTAACAAGTTGATTTCAGCTGTGATGCGAGTCCTCAAATCATCTAAATTGATAGGTTGTGATGCAAATACTCTATTTTTCAAATGACCCCATAAAAAGTAATCACACGGGGTCAAGTCAGGGCTGAATGCTGAATGTTCTCGTCTGTTCTTGCCGTCTTCAGATGGCCTGAACGTCTTTTGTTCAAATTGAGGACCGTTCTTCTTTGTATTTCCGAACATTCTTCAAAATTGTGTCTTTAGATGGAGAAGCTCTATCGGGAAATTGCAGTTCGAAGGTATTCTGAACTTGTTTTAAGCTTTTAGTTTGCAGATAAGTTGTGACCATGAGAACGCGCTGCCTTCGTGTAAACTGCTTGATAAGGGTTTCAAAGTTATTTATAAATTTAGTAATTCAGATTCTTCATTTATATGTATGACTCGTATCTTAGATACAAAAGTTCGAATTATTTAAAAAAAATATTTGCAATATTCTTCGACGTAAAAAATAGCACATTGGTTAAAGCAAGAGGAGCTATCTGGCTGTTAGAAATTATCATTCCGCGCAACCCATTTTGCTGTACCCTTCAGTTAAAAACAGATGCTTAAACACTAAATCGTTTAAACATGAATAAATTTTGAACGTTAACAAAGAATAATTTGCTATATTAAATCAAACAAACAGCGTCTTGTAGGTTAGTTTAAATTAGTTTAGATCAGGCCTAGTCAGGATACGTTAGGTTAAATTAGTTTACGTTAAATTAAATTAGGTTGATAAAATAGGTGTAGCTTTGTAGCTTCTTTTCAAAATGTAAACAAGATTGCTTAAATGAAGTTTAGAATTTATGACGGAATGGATCATAGTGTCGTATATGGAATTTAATATGATTTGTTAATTAATTTCAATGTTGATTAAAAGGTTAAAAAGTTGATCATTGTCAATAACGATTATTTATTTCAAAACAAAGACGAAAGAGAGAGTTTTTGGCCGTTTAAAAAAAGTAACAGTGGGTTCCTCAAACGATGTTTCGCGATCCCTCGGGTCGTAGTTTTTTATCACTGTAGCATGATTTGTGCGCCCCCCCAAAAAAGCCCGCTTCGTGAGTTTGTTTGCCCCTGTAGGATGATAAGGAGTCGCGCCGACCTAAGACCCTGAATCCTGATACGGGAGTCGTGGGGCAGATGCGACTGAGAAACATTTATCTAAAGGCTTACGATACGGCCTTTTCTTTTAACCAATAAGAGAATATATAACAGTTTGGGTTGAATGCCATTTTCGTGGGACATTTTGATACCAATAACCAGATTCCTTCCTTGTGGTAACGGTGAAAGATGAATTAACCCTTTAAGGACTGAAGATGCCAATTGCTAACGTTTCAAATACACGCATTCATAACTTAACCCTACAAAAAATTCAGGGCTTAAAGGGTTAAATTTCAATGTGAAATTATACAATTAATACTCTCGACACGTAATACCGATCATGTAAGTATATTCCTTACCCGTTTCTCTCTCTCTCTCTCTCTCTCTCTCTCTCTCTCTCTCTCTCTCTCTCTCTCTCTCTCAGGTTAAATTAATAGTAAATTAAAAGCCTCATCCGCACATTACATTACAAAGTCAAAATTAATAAAACGTTTTTAGGAAAATCGAGTGTCTTGATTCTTCCTCAGCAACGCAATGTTGTTTCAGAGTAGGAATGACGTTGTTTATAATAGAAAATACTCGTAAAGAAGTAGAAGAATAATAGAAAATAACGTATTATAAAGGAAACATTACGATAGATTTCGGTCTCCTGTGATGAAGGGACCAAATGTTTAACGCAACTTCGCACTAATTCCCACTTGGACGCATTTCCATTCTCATTTGCGGTCCAAAAGTTAGAATGCTCAAAGTGGAAATTCCAGATTGGGGAAAATTTTCTGATTTTGGAAAGGCTAAAAAGAGGACTGTCATAATTGCGGACCCGAGAGGCGTTTTCTGTATAAAATCTAACTTAAAGTGGGAAATCAATCGTACGTAGTGAGGGGAATGGATCGATTTGAAAATTGCCTCCTTTGAGATTCTCACTTTCGGATGATAAAATTTTATTGACAGAAAAAATAAATAAGTTATTTATATTTTCCGTCAATAAAATTTTTATTTTTCATAAAGGACACTAAATCTCGTAAGATTGTGGTATCGGTCTGTTCCCAACCTCTGTCATTCTATTTCAGTCTTCATCCAAGAATGAAAAATCCGAAAGTGGGAAGCTCTAAAAAGAATACAATTCTCAAATCGATCCATTCCCATCACTACGTACGATTTCCCACTTTAAGTTAAATTTTATACAGAAAACGCCTCTCGGGTCCGCCATTATGACGCAGTCTTCTTTATGAAAACTAAAATAAAAAAATGATATTAAAAATAATAATAATAATAATAATAATAATAGCAATGAAAATAACAATACCGATGTTAAAGCGGAACCATAAACATTTTTCTCCCTCTATTCTTCACTGAACGAACATACATACATACATACATCTTAGACACTACATATTGTTTTCAAAATAAAAAAAAAGGCATAGTTTTTAACAGCCTCGAAGACCTTGATTTCGGCTCTTTTCTTTTTATTCTATGGTGGGGCATTTTTGAGGGGCGTTTGCCCTTAGCGTGCCTAAAAAAAAATGAAACCCATAATTGAGAAGACAAAGCCGGACTGATTAATAGTTTGAACAACTGGATTGTCTAATTTTTTAATTCTTTGGCATTAAAATCTATATCTTTATAGTGGATAATACAAAGAAATATTTAACAATGGTTAGATTAAATTTCAATTAGGCTTAAATTTACCTTCAATTATTACTATTTTTTTAATTTCCTTTTTCCTTTTTCTTTTTATTAACCCCATGTTGTTGTAACCCCATGTGTTGTACGGCTCCGCTGACTGATAACGGATGACGCAGCGGAGCCTATTGCTCGACATCCCCTCTTCCCTTTATTTCCCCCGCATTGATTTATTGGGCGGAAATTTTGCATTATAATATGGTTGCATAATCAACAAAATATTTACCTGAATTGCGGTTGCAGTACGAAGTTGTTATCGGTGCTCAAATCGGACATGAGAGGACCTTCGGAAGAGTGTTGGTCAAAGTGGATGATGTCAACGATAACGCCCCGACATTCGCCAGACCGCTTTACGAAACTCAAATGACAGAAGAGGATGACAGACATCTGCCCAAGAGTATTTTGCGCGTCAGTATAAATTTTGTTCTCTTCTAGGATGTCATTCCCATCCTTCACTACTTTATGGCCGGGCTTGTTCTCTTGAAGGGGATGGGCGGTAAACCTTACTCGCAGCATGTTTCTCCTTCCTCCAAGCCCCGGTCTTACCATATATATATATATATATATATATATATATATATATATATATATATATATATACTCCAAACCCTCAAGGGTGTTTAATTGTGAAATTCATACCATATATATATATATATATATATATGACGTAAAATATCGCGCTATCGCGACTATATATGAAAAAGGAAACCACTCTTGAGGAAGACTTAAATTTTTATTTCTTTAACACCAGTACAGTTTCGGCTCCTCGCGAGCCCTTGTCAATTGATAATGACCCCATAAACAGAGAACAGAGTTTATATACACACCTGGAAATTAATTATCAGGGATTAGCTGACTGAACCTTCCCATCCTCTTACTAAGGGATAGTTAAGTGACCCTGATGGATGTACCTGTGTTGCCTGGGGATTTTTGGATGGTAATGTTACAAATTAACCTTCATCACTCAATTAAGTCCAAATGTGAAAGGGAAAGGAATAGAAGAATACCTTTTTTGGATGTTCTCATCAATAGAGAAAAATGACAACATAAAATTGTCTGTGTATAGGAAGGAGACCAATTCAAACTCTTACATTCACTATTCTTCATTTCATGATGACCATGTAAAAATATTAGTTGTATTTTCAATGTTCCTACGAGCATATAGAATCTGTCACCCTTTTTTTGTTGATGAGGAGATACAAAAATCAACAATATATTTAAAAATCTGTATTATCCCAAATGGTTCATTTTTAACGCTCATTTAGCAGCTAGAAAGAGCTTTTATACTGGCAGGTCAACTGTAAACAAGGATTACGTGAAAAGTATTGTCCTCCCCTATAACAAAAACTTGAAAGGGCTTTGTAGTGCACAACCCTTTTATTCCTGTGGTGTACACCCTTTTTTATTTCACTTCACTGACACCATTTATGTTGTGCGCAACACTTTTATTTATGTGCTGCGTACCCTTTATTTCTATTGCAACTTATTTCTTACGCGCGTGTTCTTTTCGTTCAAGATCACTCGGCCTATCCACTCGGATGGCCCTTTAATTTGATATGTGTAAGTTCCTTCGGCTTACTGGAAGCCTACTCTGGATTTCAAACTTTAAATGTTAAGTTACCCTCAGCTTACAAAAGAGGCCTATTGCAAGGTAGCAGAAAAAACGACACACGCCCTCTTATAAAGTTTATTAAATTTCATTCAAATTAGCACATGAATTTAAAGAATTAGGCTGATGTATGATTACCAATTTTGCGTACAATAAAATCCAGTTATTAATTTAAAGAAAATGTTCAAAAGTATTTTAGTGTAAAAAATCATTTATACAGAGGGGCTTTTCATTTGCGTGTAACAAACCAAGTAACAATACATGAAGTTATCGAAATCGAAGAATGTATTGGAAAATGGATTACTTACAGAGATCTGGAAAGTTATGCTCGACTGTTCTGCGTAAGGACCGCAGATTTATTTCCAGAACAAAACAAAAAAAAATTTGCCAAATAAATTTGATTCCTTCACAAAACATTTGACGGGTCAGGCACAATAAGTCACAAACTTACAGTTTAACATTTAATTTGAACCAAATTAAATTAATTGAAAATTCACAAGGTTCGGTCGTTGGCTAACATTAATTAAGATCTTCCAACTAAGTTCTCTTTTCCGGTCGCTACCGATAAATTATTTGATAAGTTCGCGTAAACGAAAGGATTCAAATTTTTAAATATAACGGGAGGCAGTTTTAACTCAACCTTGAATTTTTTCAATCACACCGCAGAGTTATTTTTAACAAGTTATTTTTCACAAGCCACTTTGAACTGCAGGAGGAGGAACCACAACTGACTTAAAATTCTCAATTATACCTTACAATTTCAAGAACCCCGCCTTCTAATATTTTGAAGGACCTATCAACACATTTACATTACCCAAGGTCGTCCCCCTCCACACAAGGAAAGAAAGAGCTTTTTCTCCTCCCTTACTGGGTGTTCTCCGAATCATTGTCCCTTGATTGGATATTTACCCTCCCGTCCAAACAACAAACTCCTTTTCCGGAAATTAATTTAAAATACAGTTCTTGACTTTGAAGCCACTTGGTTTCCCAAATTTTACGACCCACGTCCTGGTCTATTTTAACAAGTGGATTCGAAGTCTTTCTCACAAAAATTTTAGTCACGAAGGGAAGGGAAAAACTAATTAATCATTCTACCTCTGGACTTGGCCAGCCTTTTTTCTTTCTCTTTGCGTCTGTCTAGGGACGAGGTTCGACCCGGCAATTAAATCTCGGTCACAAGGCGGTTCGGGTTTCCACCCTCCTCGTGCGAACACAAAAATAAAAATCGAACGAACGTTAAACAATCTGAAACGTTTCCATTTATTTATTTATTTCTAACCGTAACACAAACCACCTTGCTTCAGAGATCTTACAACAAAATCTTAAACTAAAATTTCTGCTATTAATTATTCTCGCAAGAGATTTCTGCATGCAAATTTACCGTTACAACAGCTTAAGAAAACTTGTCGGAGAATAGGCACTAATGTGGCATTCAAATATAATAACTGCTAATGACATGTTAATAAGGAACAAACCTAAGGAAGAAAAAGACACGGGTGTGTATATATATTACCATGTAAAGAATGTCCTAATAATGTATGTGTGAGTGAAATAGGAAGGGAACTCCGTAAAAGAATTTATGAACATAAGAGATGTGAGGATGGGGAATGAAAAAAGTGCTGTATTCCGTCATGTCAGAGACTATAACCATGTAATATATTTTAATAATTTCGACTTTGTTTTCAAATTTAATAATTATGTTAAGCGTAGAATTGTTGAATTTACTCTTATAGGCTCTATACAAAATTTTAATCTATCCGATGGCTAATTCTCTTTTAACAAAATTATACGTAATACAATTAAGAATTCTGTAGATTACCATCCAAAAATCTCCAGGAAAAACAGGTACTGTACATCCATCAGGTCAAAGCTGGGTCGGAAGGGTCACTTAACTATCCCTTGGTAAGAGGTTGGGAAGGTTCAGTCAGCTAATCCCTGATAATTAATTTCCAGGTGTATATAAACTCTGTTCTCTGTTTATGCGGTCATTACCAATTAACAAGGGCTCGCGAGGAGCCGAAACTGTATTGGTGTTAAAGAAATAAAAATTTGTCTCTCAAGAGTGGTTTCCTTATTCATATATATATATATATATATATATATATATATATATATATATATATATATATATATATATATATATATATATATATATATACACAGTATATCCTACGGAATAGTAACACAATAGTGTTTAAAAATGTTTGTCAATTTTGCAGAAGTCTCCGCCTGCGGAGGAGGGGTCTGTACTGTACGTCTCTCCTTAATGTGTATTCAGTTCATGATGGGTTCGTTAGAGATTATGAACTGTCTAATCAGGGACCCTATTTCATTTCTTCCAAAGGCTGATCAATCAGAGGAAGGGAAATATCTGTAGCTACATCTTAAATCGTATACTGTTTTGTTAGAATATATGGGAAGAATCGCATACTTAAACACGTCGAAAAAATGAATGATGCAATCCACAAGGAAAAAGAAAAAATTATTCCAAGGCCTTTCTTGTATTCAACATTCCCCGACGAGGTGTACTGTTGAATATACAAAAAGCCTTAGAATAATTTTTTTCTCTTTCCGTGTGGGTTTGCATGATATATATATATATATATATATATATATATATATATATATATATATATATATATTTCTAAATCGTCAAATTTCGGCTACATTTTCGTCGGTGTTCATTGAAGTTACATTAGCTCCTACATGTGATGTCTTCTATTTTTTTTCAAGTTTTTAATCACTTACCCTCGCGTTAAGGTATGGAGGGGTTACATTAAAAAGTTGAGACTGCGCTTTTTTACCCTATATAATGATTATTTTTGTGAATTTTCTTTACGTTTAGATTTTAATTAAAAAAACTCGAAATCCAATTACTACTACGTCATGCTACCTCAGGATTTTACACACCCAGTTTTTGTACGAGTATTATTTTATTTTAGGTAAGGTTTGGTTAGGTCACGTTAACCTAACTTAACCTGACTCACCTAACTTACCTAAATTGAACTCCCCCCAAAAACATCTACAACAAAGTAGTACCTATTTTCCGTGTAGGAGTGTAGGAGGAAAGTGATACAAAAGATGGCACTGAAGAGTGACTGAAACTTTTAGTGATATATATATATATATATAATATATATATATATATATATATATATATATATATATATATATATATATATATATATATATATATATATAATGGTTTTAATACTTCATTTTTACTGTAATCATGTGAAAGACCAAATTGATGCAGTGTTGAGATCAGTTCGAGATCTACTCTCTCTTAAGTTCTCTCATAAAGATCTTATGATCAATGATCCATATCTTGAGAAGCGATACTCTGCATGTTCGTACTTCAGAAACTTCTCCATCCTTCCTTCAGGTCACAGCCTCCGACAGGGATATCAGCGACGAGGGGAAACTCAGATATTATTTAACTGGGGACGGGGTTGCTTACCCCAGCCTTACTTCCCCTTACACCCCACCTCATCTCTCTCACCCACCGTTTGCCTTATCCCCAAACCACCCTACCACAACTGAGCAACCCTTTTCTATTCAACCTTTTGTACCTTCGACCCCTCGCTACCGCAACTACCTTTCGGAACCAACCACCTCGACACCCACCGAACTCCCACAACACAAGGCCTTATTAACGACCCCCGCCGATATTTCTTACTTTTCTATAAACGCTACCAATGGGGATATACAGCTCTTGCACGTAAGTCTACATGTTGTTTTTATTATACAGAGCGAGTCAAAAGTCCTGCATCAAAGGTATTTCTTGTATTATCATTTTTGAGGCGGGACTTCTGACGTGTGTGTGTGTGTAATATATATATATATATATATATATATATATTATATATATATATATAATGAGTAAAACCACGAAGGAAAGGAAAAACAGAATGGTGCTCAAGCGCTTTCATCTAATGACATCCTCAGGAACACTGTCATTAGACGAAAGCGCTTGAGCAACATTCTGTTTTTCCTTTCCTTCGTGGTTTTATTCATCATAAATATTTTTTACGTGTTACTTTCGTGAAATAATTTTCATATATATACACACACACCTTTGGTTAGCTTCCGCCTGAATTGTTCATTCTGACGAAGGTCAAGCTTTTCACTCCACCTTAGACCTACAGTTTAACGTGGAATCCGAACCACGCCCCACCAGCAGCCCAGGGTCTTAACCACAAGGCCACCCAGGGTACCTTTTTATCTACCAACCACTTTCTTTATTGTGTGGAAGGATGAACAGCTGGGTTTTGCTGCGCGCCGACTGCCGTCACCGGGTCTCGATCCCGGGGCCGATGGATTCGTAGTCAGCGACGCTAACCACTCCACCACCGAGGCACCTATATATATATATATATAAAAAACTCTGTGCGTGTGTGTATGTGTGCAAAAATTGTGGTCTATATTTGTATTGGTGCCACATAAAATTTCGTATGTGATCTTTACTATCTTTTTCAGTTGATTTCGAGTCATTATTTATTACATGAAACAAAACAATATGTAATTTCTTTAGAAGTTTTTGAAGTCATAAAATTTAGTGTAAATTTTCACCCAAAACGAAATACCGAATGTAGCTTTAATTAAATTAGATAAAAAAAATTGTTATCAACTGTACTAGATATATTAAATTTTTAAGAGTCTGCTATGCTGTTAATTTAATTTGAACATTATCATGAATAGATCTGTACTGTAGATTTCTCTCTACTCAGTAGAATGAAACAGTATGTGAAATAACCTTGCGAGAAATATATATATAGGGCTACTGTATACGAATATTATATATATATATATATTATATATATATATATATATATATATATACTGTATACTTTTTTCTAACATAAAATTAATTGTTTTTGTTATCAATATTATTATTTGTTTTCTTCGATAAATATTTCCAGTTTGAAATAAAAGAAAATTGATTTGAAGGTAGACTTAAAAAAAATCCGAACAAATAAAACTGTAATATTTTTCTGAACGAAGATATAAGGTTTTCGTTCTTTTCATGGCGATTCAAACTCGCCCAACAAACAGAATTAATTGAGTGAAAAAGAAATCAATTGACGAATTAAAGTCTTGAGAGAGAGAGAGAGAGAGAGAGAGAGAAGATTCGAACATTTCAAAAAAAAAAAAATACTGTTTACCATCATCAAAACGGACTAAAAATTATGTTAACAAAATTTCGGGATCTTTTCCGTTCTACCCCAGCAACAATTTCTAGTGTTGTTTTACTTGCTGAATTCAATAATATATATTTTATTTTGGAGAAAGTATTCGTGCTTTAATTAGTTATGGTTATAATTATTAATTTTTTCTCTCTTTTGTAGATATTGTTATGGATGATAAATGGAATTTCATAAACATAGTTAAGGAAATAACGTTCTACCCCAGCCTTCTTTAGTTAACCTTATAAGGCTAACTAACGAAAATATCACGACCTAACCTAACCAATCGTCAAGGGCGTACAGTTGATTTAGCTAAACAAAGGAACGAGAGACATTGGGGAACATCTAGAAATATGATAGATTCTTATTTACGTGAATTTCTGTGGAGGAGAAGACAAAAAGGAAAGGACATTTTTCTTGAAATCTTAAATGCAATCTCTACTTTTAAATAAAATGAACGGACCATAACTCTTTTGTTATTAATTTCTCCAAAATAAGATATATTATTGAATTCAGCGAGTAAAACTACGGTAGAAAATAATATATAATTTCATTTTTTGTTGCTGGGCTAGAACGGAAAAGAGGCAAATTTCGTACGAAATACCTTATAAAGTGAATTATTAATTAACTAACTAATTAATTAATTTATTATTTACGATAATTGGAATAACTTAATCCAACTATTAAACAGTCGCGACGCCGCTTAATCTCACTGATATAATGGGAAGCGGTGATGCAACGTGGCCACAACGTAAACCATTTATATTGTAACAATTTAGGTACTTCTCTGCTATACTCCCGCAATTTTAATAAGCCCCTAATGTCAATCGCCCTTGACGATTGGTTAGGTTTAGTATATATATATATATATATATATATATATATATATATATATATATATATATATATATATATTGACGATTGGTTAGGTTAGGTCGTAATATTTTCGTTAGTTTTAACGAAAATATCACGACTAAACCAACCACTCGTCAAGGGCTATTGACATTGAGGGCTTTAGTCTTCGGGTGTTTTCCGTTATATCCCCGCAATTTCTAAAAATATATGACTAAGCGTTGTATTCGTATAGTAAAAACGTACGATTTGTGGTGGTATAACGGAAACGTAGCGCAATTTATGTTATTTTATTGTAATGATTTTTTGCCATAACGTTTCCAATCATAATTGTGAATGTTAAGTCACTCCAATTACCGTAAATAGTTATTAAATAGTAATTAATAATTAACTTTATAGCATATTTTATGCTGAATTTTGTTAACGTAACTTAATTCTAACTTTTAGTCCACCTTGATGATGGTAAACAATATTGTTGCGAAACGTTGAAAAGATTTAATAAATGTTGTTAACTTTTAATTGCTCCTCTTCTTATTTATCTTAACTGTTTAATTCTTATCTCCTCCTTTACATACAGCCATTAGACAGGGACGCCCCTAACGGACGGGCGAGATGGGTGTTGATCGTGGGCGTCACGGATGGTCTTTATGACGCCCAAACGACGCTTCACGTTAACGTCAAAGATATCAACGACAACGCCCCTTACTTCCCCGATGACCTCATTGAAGGGACGGTTGCCGAGAATGCCCCTGCGGGTAAGTCATTCGTGTGAGTGGCACTGAGTGCCTCATTCCCTCTTTCCGAATTCTGCTGTTCCAAAGGACTAAGGAACTGTATTTAAATTTTAATATTTATATATTTGGTTGTTTAAAGACCATGTAACGGATTGGACCTACGCCTTTTACGTGGGATCTGAACCATCTACGAGTCACTACATCATCTAAACGCGGAGGACGGTCACCTATCCAACTACAGAACAGATCCAACATCGCTTAACTTCACTGATCTAATGGGAAGCTGTGTTGCGACGTGGGCGCGATGTAGCCCATTTAAGTTTTCCTTCTGCGCTGCTGAGATCGTCTTCGTCAGTAGTGCAATGGTCTTATCTTTTTTTAGCACTTTAATGATGTAATGAACGACATCATTTGAAACCCTTTTTGAACCGTTTTGGAGTTTCTTCACCTTACGGAAATGATTCATTTAGTCGCACTAACGGACTCCATTCCAATTTCATTTGTGGGAAAGTGACTGTAATTGAGACTGAGTCATTTAATTATATTTTTATTTACTCGAGTTACCGTTAAGCGAATGTTAATTGAAGTTAAAATAACTTTGAATTTCAAATTTAACGCCATTATCTAGAACTGAATTTCTAACAGCTTTTCCGAATCTATCTCATTTGAAAGCTCTTAAAAGGCTCTCAGCATCGTTTTTGCAGCCTTTTATGACTTTATTTCTCTCTCTCCGAAGACATTAAAAAGAACTGAGTCTTAAATCCATGCGTTCCTCCACATTAATCCATACATGAGAGAGAGAGAGAGAGAGAGTTACAAGGAAAAGAAGTACCTCAAAAGACCTTGCGACCCATACCGAGGAGGTACCAATGGCAACGAGTGCCATGGAAAATTTTCTACACACTCAAATAGTGTGCAAGATTTGGTCTAAACTTTTCTTGAAATGATCCACAGAGTAACTGTTCACAACTTCTGAAGGTAAACTGTTCCACGTGTCACAGATCTTATACGTAAAGTAATTCCCACACACGTTAGTCTTAAACCGTTTCAAATCCAACTTCCAACCATTGTTGCGAGTTGGGTTATCATTTAAACAACCATGCTTCTAAAATCGACATCGTTGAACCCGCGTAAGAGCTTGAAAACCTCGATCAGTTGACCGCGCAGCCTCCGAGTTTCCAGCGAAAACAAGTTCAGGGCGCGTAAGCGTCGACTGTAGCCCATATGCCTAACGGAAGGGATTAACATTGTGGCCCTCGCCTGCACTCGCTCCAGCCTCTCAATATCTTTCCTGAGGGTGGGCGACCAGAACTGCACAGCATACTCCAGGTGCAGCCGAACCAGGGAATTGTTCAGAGAGAGCACAATCTCCTTGTTCCGAAACTAAAATTGCCTCCTAATATAACCCAACAGCTTCTGGGCTTTCTTTTCCACCTCTACGCGCTGTTTGGTAAACTTAAGGTCGCTGCTAATTAGCACACCCAAGTCCTTTTCCAAATCAGTGGCCTCGATATTACTCCCCAACATCGAGTAGTCCGACTTGGGATTGACGTAGCCAATGTGCATCACTTTGTATTTACCCAAGTTAAACGGCATTTGCCGTTTTTCGGACCACTCTCCTATCCTACCAAGTTCCGCACGCAGTTGCTCTATCCCTTCGGGCCTCCCAACACTGGCCCCAAGCTTGGTGTCATCAGCGAATTTGGCGATCCGACTGACGATGTCACCGTCGATATCATTTATATAAATGATAAACAACAGTGGCCCCAAAACGGAACCCTGAGGAACCCCACTAGTGACCGAGGCCCAACCCGAACTAACCCCTTTAAGTACAACCCTCTGCCGCCTATTCTTCAGCCAGTTTTCAATCCACCTACCTACTTCCCAACCGATACCCAGCGCGCGGTCTTTCGCCATTAGCCGGCGGTGAGGTACCTTATCAAAGGCTTTCTGAAAGTCGAGATAAAGTATATCAGTCGCCCTACTCTTATCATACTCACTCAACATGACGTGAAAAAACTCAAGCAAATTGGTGAGACACGACCTATGCCGTCTAAACCCATGTTGGGAGTCCCCAAGCAGCTTGTAGGAATCCAAATGGTCAACAATCCTATCCGCTATTATCCCCTGTAATAATTTACCTACAACTGAAGTGAGACTAATGGGACGATAGTTCACTGGACTTTCGTGATCCCCTTTCTTAAAGATAGGGGTCACGTTGGCTTCCCTCCAGTCACCAGGCACCTGGCCCGTCTCCAACGATTTGTTGAAGACTGTAGCCAGGTGGGAGCCACCTGGTCGCGCACCTCCCGCAACACTCTGGGGAGAAACTGGTCTGGCCCAGGAGCCTTAAACGCGTTCAGTTTGTCTATTCTATCGGCAATGACTGTCGCGGTACATCGAACACTATCCAGGCCAGCACCTTCGTGCCTGACCCCTGGCTCGGGGATGACGCGGGTGTCCTCCCTGGTGAACACTCCCGCAAAGTACTCATTAAGCACATTAGCGATGTCCGCGTCGGAGGTCCGCAGAACGCCGCTTCTGATGGGCTTTCTACTATTAACCCTTTCATACCTGATTTTCGTTTACTTTTCATGCCACAAAAACACTTGTGTTATATCTCCAGAATGACTAAAATCTCATAAAATTTGATGGTCTCATTTGCGCCCATACGGCATGAAAGGGTTAACATAACTGAAGAACTCCTTAGGGTTCCCCTTGCAGAGGCTTGCCACCCGTAGTTCTTCGTTACGTTTCGCTAGCCTAACCTTCGCCTTCACTTCCCTACACAGGCGGACATACGCTTCAATGTTATCATGGGAACGATTGGCCTTCGCCCTCCTATACGCTACTTTCCTATTTCGGATAGCCGAAGCGACGTCACGGCTGAACCACTTAGGCTGCGTTGAAGCAGGGGTGACCGGTTTTGAGGGTATGGCAGCAAACTGCAGCAGCATAAACTCGTCCCGGAATGCACTCCACACTCCTTCAACATCGCCGCCGACCTCTAACCCCATCTCACCTACGCTATCCCGGAGGCTAACACAGTCCGCCCGCCGTAGATCGAGCTTACTGCCTCTCGAGTTACTACGCTTCATCCGAGGGACGCACACACGGAACCTAATCAGACCGTGATCATTCCCGCCCAACGATTCGTCAACGGTGAGGCCAGTGACGAGGTTGTCTTCGGTCGTGAATACTAAGTCTAGAACGCTTTCGCCTCGTGTAGGCTCATTGACCCAATGAGTGAGGAAGTTCTCATCAGCAAAGTCAACTAGCCTCCTCCCTTCAGCATCAGAAGTCCTGTCTTCCCACTTTATTCCGCGACAGTTGAAGTCTCCTAAAACTACACACACCCTATCCCCAAGCAGGCTACGGAGTTCGGTGTACAGGGCTGTATCCTCCTCGAAGAGGAGATGCGCAGGTCTGTACACCAAGATTAACCTATAGTTCGTCCCTCCCACGTTCAGATCGACGCCAAGCAGCTCCCTTCCCGACCGGAACTGGCAGTCAACCGAACTCAACGTGTCCCTGACGTATATTAGTACCCTACCTCCCTCCCCACGGGTGCGGTCTTTGCGAAACATTCTATACCTGGGAATTTCGAACTCCCCAACGTAGTCCCTACGATCAGTATGAATCCAGGACTCGGTGATAGCAACGATATCCTGGTATTCTGATGCTAAGAGCGCCAGTAGCTCGCAAAACTTATTCCTAATCGACCTAGCATTAAAAAGCATTGCACGGAGGGAGCCTTCCCTATTCTGACCGCCCCCTAGCACGACCCGTTTCCCGAACAGCCAGGGCTGTCGAGAGTTGAAGAGCCCCTCACCAACGAGGGGGCAACTTCCGCAGGAGCCTGAGCCCCCTCCAATGTGGAAGGAGGGTCATCCACCTGTACTTGGACGCACCCTTCAGTTGAAGGTACGTCCGCCACCGGCTCAACATCATCTCTCCTCGGTGGCGGCCCGTCATCTCTCCCCGGGCTCGACCTCACCATTCTGTATAGGTGCCGGTCGAGCAGCGCGCCTAGCACACCTTTACCTTTGTTATTGAAGTGAACACCATCCGTCTGGTAAAGGTCCCACCTCCCCGAAAATGCGTCGAAGGGGTCAATAAACCTCACGCCCAGCGGGACGCACAAGTCTTGCACCCTCTCGTTGATGGCAATGACCTTACTGAGCGCGTGGTCACTGGCATTCATCCGCGGTAAAATACCCATCAACATTCCCCTGTCTGTCTTCAGTTTTAGATCATCCGCAAAAGACATGATCTCGGTGATGAGCCCTTCTGTAAGACCTACCCTACCGAGAGAGAGAGAGAGATTATCATAATAATTTTTCCCTCTTTTGGTTTTCTAATTGGTCGTTTTCCTCCATTTTCCCTCTTATGAGGAGAAATTATATAGTTGGCATTTTTTAAGAGTTTTTTTCGCGTATACCCAAGTCTAAGGGGTTAAAGTTCATATATCCGAGTCCAAATAAGGGGTCAAAGGATTCGAATCATTAATCCAAGTGACTCAATATAATAATAATATCGCGAATAGTATCTTTGATCGATCATATTCCGTTCGACCTCATTCCGTTCCGGTAGTGATATCAGTGTATGAGATGATGTCGCTTTTATCTGTTAGGCGGAATGATCAAAACACAAGCTTCGTTCGTACGAATAAAGAGCAAAAACTGCCATTAAATGGGGAAAAACTGAAAATTAAAACGTTTTGACGCTGAAGGAGGACAGTGCCACCATATATTCGAGTGCCACACCGACTCTCATATCCCCTCACACGAGGCACCCATTAAGCGTTAATGAAAGAGGCGTTCTAACAGCGAGATAAAAGCACCCCTATCTTCCCTTCAAACTGTCGATTTTATGCAAAACTGGTGAATGGCTGTAGATGACACGAGAAATTTGTGAAAGGGGAAATTATCTGCTGAGGGGAAGGGTGAGGGAGTGAAGAGAAGATTCACACGTGGAAATGCTTTTTTGAGGGAAGAGATGGGAAGGAAAGCTATAGGAGGCGTACATTTGTTATACTTGCAATTTTTTTCTAAAAAGTAGTTTAATAAATTACGCATGTAAATAATATATATATATATATATATATATATATATAGCAAACAACTACAGGGAAAAGGAAAAAGAAACACGAAATCCGAGCGCTTTCGTGATATATTCACATCTTCAGGGAAAAACAAGTAATAGGCAGATTTTACAAAGTAAATGAGTTAAATACACAAGCGAAAAAAATTCCCAGTCGGCAACTCAATTTAAAAAAATAATAATTTTACTGCATATATATATATATATGGTGTGTGTGTGTGTGTGTGTTCAATTACGGTCCATGACTTAGGAGGATACTGAGGAATTTGATATGTTGTTGAGATAAGTTAATTTCTTCCAAGTTTTTTCTTTTTGTTAAGATGTTAAGAACCCTCGTGAAGAGCTTAATGGACTTAACTTTAATTAAACCTAAAAACTTGAAACTAAAACTTTAGAAACATTAAGAAAAGCATTTCGGAAAAGGAGAATTATAAAAAAAAAAGAATTCTGGGGTTTTCCCTTAAAAAAAAAGAAAACGGAAATGAACGAAAACGTGTTTAGTTCTGCAAATTCTTTCTTCTATCCACAATTTTGTATTTAGATCAAATGAAGGTAGAAAAGATTATTCTCGAATTGTCTTTGTGAAAATATAAATAAAAAGTATTTTGATGATAGTGTGATTAATAATAATAAATAATAATATAATTATTATCCTTTTCTCTTCTGTTAGAATTCAATTATCAATTTTTTTTCAAAAATTTCATTAGAATTTTCGCTTGAAGAGATTATCATTGTCGTCATGAATGAAGTCATACAAATAATTAAGAAGTTTAATATTGTTTAATTAAGTAAGACACCAGTTTTCTTTTCCTATTTTACCGTATAAAAACTGTTGCGAGGCGGGGAAGTTCCCTCATATTACGATTAAATTCAATAGTAAAGTTTTTCAAAGGTTTTGAGTCTCTCTCTCTCTCTCTCTCTCTCTCTCTCTCTCTCTCTCTCTGAAGAAGTTACATGGAATCGATTAGCAATACGTTTATACTCGTATATATATATATATGGAAATCACTTTAGAGTTCTTAATTCACGTCATAGAAAAAAGTTATATATATATATATATATATATATATATATATATATAAAAGTTCTAAATCACGCGAATGAGGTGGTGTCATTGGTCGTGCAGCGCGGAGCAAAATCCCTTATTTGTTTAATGCCAAATGGCTTTTGCACGCGTGCATTCTTGCAATACGACAGCATACCGGGCTTGGGACTGGAGTTCATTGTGTAAAATAAACCTTTACTATACCGGAGTGACTGAAACGTAGCGAGGTGTTGCTAAGCGGAGCTCGCCTCCACCAGATTAGATTTACGGCTTCACAGATTTATAATTCCAATTCAATTAGTTCAATGGAACGATTTTCTTCAGTGTTTCGGGGGAAGGGAAATAGGTTGTGCCTATTTAGGTTAGAGCGGCGTGAGTTTGGATTGATAAAGCGAACGCAATTCATTCCTATTTTATTAGTTTTCGATTTCGTAAAACGATGTAAACAGGAACAAGACTCCATTTGAGTTTCAAAAGCCTGTGAGGTTAATTTAAATAATGATAGTAACAAATTCTGGAAAGTTATCGAGAAAGAAACGGGTGCTAAGAATACCATCCCATCGACAATTGATGGAGCGTTTGGGGAGGTAGAAATAGCTAAGTTATGGAGAACGAAGTACTCAGACAGCCTTAACAGCATGGTGAGCGCTAATCTTAATATAGACTGCAATGGAACGACATTAGGAGGGGCCAGTGAAAATATGGGGACTTCAGTGGTTGAAATTAAAAGTCTAATTAAAGAGCTAAAGACAGGCGCCTCACCAGGTGTAGATGAATAAACATTTAAAATATGCTAATGATGTGATAAGTCTTAATATCTCACGACTGTTCTCAGCCATGCTTGCTCACAGTTACGTTCCTGCGGAGTTTATAAGGGTTTATATCACACCCCTTATCAAAAATAAATATGGGGACATTCTATCCAACGATAACTACAGGCCTTTTGCCGTTGCCTCCTACTTCTTAAAATTACTTGAGAAACTTCTGCTATGCCGACTGAATGATTATTTATGGACGTTTCCTAATCAGGTTGGCTTTAAAAGGTCCCATTCAACTGACCTGCGTATTTTTGTTTTTGAAGGAGATTGTATTTAGATATAGTCAGTAATTCAATTATTTAGTTGTTTTTTGGATATAAGGAAAGCATATGATAGAATGAATCGCCACATTCTTTTTAAAAATTTAGAAGACAGGAATGTCCCGCTATATGTTTTAAATTTATTAAAGTTTTGACACACACACACACACACACACACACACCAAACGTTTGCTATTAGATGGGGCACTGTATTATCCGAATGTTTCCGAATGTTCCTCATGCGGAATTAGACAAGGCTCCTTACTCTCTCCTCTGCTGTTTAATATGTAGATTGATGGATTAATTGTTTCTCTTAATGAGGCAAGAGTGGGATGCTGTATAAACGACATGAGGATAAATAATTTGGTCTGTGCCGATGATATGGTGTTAAGCCCTTCGGTGAAAGGTCTGGATATTCTTATAAAAATTTGTGAATCATATTCACAGAAACATGACTAATTTTAATGTCACTAAAACTAAGGTTATGTAATTCCATCCTAAAAGCTCAAACCAAACGGCTATTATTATTTTCAAAATGAGAGATGAACCAATAGAGCAGGTACAAGAATTTAAGTATCTCAAACTATCACCAGCTCCTTGAGTGACCACTCAGACAAAAAGAAACAATATCGAAGTTGCTGCGTTAAGGCAAACATGATTATAAGGAACTTCAAATTCTTTACAAGCGAAGTTAAAGATACTCTTTTTCATACTTTCTGCACTAATATTTATGGGCAGCAACTCTGGGTTAATTATAAAAAAGGTTCCTGCAAAACCCGCAATTTGCTTTACAACAGATCCTATAGACTACTGCATAAGTTAACTTCAAGATGCTCAGCCTCTCAAATGTTCGCTAACCGCAAGGTTCCGAGCCTACCTGAGGTAACAAGACGTGGTCACTATAGTCTAATGCGAAGAAAACTCCGACAATCAACTGTCCAAACTATTCATCAGTCCCGCTTTATGTCTACTAGACTATGGACCTCTTTGTATGAAAGTGTTTGTCCATAGTTCCACTTAACTCCTGCATTAGCCATTTCATTACACGTACTTTTTATTTTTAGGAAGCTGTTATTACTAATGTTATTAATTCTCGTTTATTTACGTGTATTATTGTTATTTCTTTATATTACCGTCGTCCCTTTTTGTTTTTAACTTTATTGTTTAATTAATTGTATCGTTGATTACCTTCATGGATACTGTACCTTTTTTTTGTTGGGGTCGGGGGCGGACCTGTCTCCTGCCAATAATCATTATCATTATTACTCTATATATGTTGGTATTGTCACTACTCGTACTTTTAATTTTTCCATTATTTTTTCTTTTTGTCGTCTTGGTTGTGGATAGTTTTTATTATTACTTGTTTCAGTTCGTTTCCTATTTTTATTTCTCCTTTAGTCATAAGTTTTAGTTTTTTAAATTTATTATCGCTTGATTTAGCTTATTGTTTATTACCTTCACGAATATTGTACTATTTTATGGAATATATATCTTGCGAATAAAGCTTTTGTCGCGGCTTTGAAATTAAAACAAAAGAAAAAAGTTTGGTAATGATTTCTGCAACGAAAATGTTGACTTAAGCGAGTGAATAAACATTATTTTAACCTTTTAAATCAGTGGGTTGTCTCAAGCGAAATCGGAGAAAAGGTGAAGAGAAACTGTGATGAACTTACTGTCTATACATTTTGTTTTTAATTTTTTATTCTTCGCTTTTGCCCACTTATGTGGCTTTCAATTACTGGGATGATATTATGTTTGCCTGGTTGGTTTAGTTATACGCCCCCTAAAACCCCCCCTTAGTGACTCTCCGTATTCAGTAAAACGGAACAACCAACTAACAATGAAGCTCTAGAGCAGTGGTGCTCAAACTTATGGCAATCATGATATTTTATGCTATTTTTTCAAAATGCAAAACGTAATGTACCACTATGACATGTCGAATAGGCCTAAATTAATATATTTTTTTATATTGTATAAATAAACTGCATTATTATTAAAGCAATAAATATTCGTGTGTATTTTATAACTATATTTTACGTTTTCTTTACGGTACCTGCATTATAAAGCCTCGCGTACTTGCTTCCCTCCAGCCAATTTGTCAAATATGACGCACTTAATACATGAATGATTATTCAGTAACTGAATTTTAAATCTTATTGCGCAAGAAGAGTTGCCAATTACCACTCTGAAAATTCTCAAATTTCTTGCTTACGCGAGGGAATTCTGAATTCAGGAAGGGGTAGCATTATAACCATTGATTTTTTATTTGCCTTGATGAGTCACAATGTGCCAGAGTTTGAGCACCCCGGCTCTAGAGCGTGTCGTTAATGGCCTGTCATCTTGCGTAGTTTGAGTCTGTAAAGGAGTGATTAATGACTAGAAGCCTGTCCATTTAGTCCTTCATCGACTCTCTGTTTCAGGTTCAGAAGTCGTGACAGTGAAAGCGATTGACCTCGATGACCCTTTCGAAAGCAACCACGCCAAGCTTTCATTTTCCCTCGAAAAGAACGTGATTGATGAGGAGACAGGAAGGCCGATTTTCATGATAGGACGTCACACAGGGAGGTGTGTTCAGCCACAGTATCAGCATCACTTGTATTCGATCCAAGTTCAGCATTGGATTTAACTTAATCATTTGTGTTGGATAGTAACTTCATTCGTATTAGATACAGCTTAATTATTATTTGTATTAGATACAGCTTCAGTATCATTTGTAGGCTAATATTAAGTTTAAAGGAGACCAGTTTTTTGACAGTCAAATTTGTTAGAACGATCCTGATTGCATGAAAGGTGACGTTATCATGAACTCTGCCAATGGTGGCAAATGTCTTTTTCGCCCGTTGATGGTAAATATTTCACCGGTTATACACAATACGCCTTAGCAGTACATTAAATCAGATGGATCAACCAACTAACCAACCAACATTTTTTTTTTTAGTTCTAAGGGAAAGTTGGAAATTGAACCTTGTATTTCTGTGCTATCGTAGATTTAATGGTCTTCTTATCTTGGCTCTAAAGCATTTAAGGAGATTTGTAGCCCCTCTATGTTGGATTGTCCAACATACTGTATAGAACTTCTACTTTCAAATATCCAGCCCTTCTCATAATTTTACTAGTTGTTTTGTTTGGTGCCCATGACCAAGATATTTTATGCACCTTTAAAAGGGGGAAAAAAAAGATTAATTGGAACTTCTGAAAGATGACAGCGAAGTGTTACCTTATTTACAGTTTAAGATACTGTAAAAAGATATTGTAAATTGTGGGAGATGTAATGTAAAATGTTATTTGTATAAAACCAGTGATAAATATATTTTCATGTAACCTCGCAAAAGTGTACATTTAAGTTATCTATCGCGACAAAGACAAGGTTTCATAGATCCTATTTAAGTTACGTATAGTGTTATTAGTTACCCATGCATTTGTTCATAATTTTCCCGTTTCCGAATGATAAGGAAGGATTTGGGGATCTTTTCCGTTTGGGGGCTAGCAGCGAATTTTAATGAAAATCAGTATACTAATGTAGTTTTGGTCACTGACTTCAAAAATAATTTTCTTTTTTTTTTTTTGAGAAATGAAAAACAAACATGTTAGAACACTTTAAATAATTAATGTTTTTAACGAAAATATCATGACAACCTAACCAATCGTCAAGGGCGTACAGTTGACCTAACTGGGCATTCAATTTACCTAACCGGGCATTCACTTGACCGAACTGGGTATTAATTCTTGATATTTTCTGCTACTTTTACAGATCTGGCGGGATCCTTCAAAAAACATATTCTTCGTAAAGTTGCACTTTTTACAGTTTGATCGATGCTTTTGGCAACGAAAGAACTGGATATTTTTATCAAAGGAACGCACTTTTCCACACTTAGAGCACTTTTTCATAAACAGTAGCAGTTTGTGACTGTGGCTAAATTTAACACAATCCTCCGTAACTAGTTTAAGCTAGTTAAAACACATATTAATTATTTAAAGTGCTCTAACATGTTTGTTTTTCATTTCTCCAAAAAAAGAAAGTTATTTTTGAAATCAATGACCAAAACTACATTAGGATACCTATTTTCATTAAAATTCGCTGCTAGCCCCCAAACAGAAAAGACCCGGATTCGGACATTTTACGGTGAATCATTCGGTTACGTTTAAGGATCCGGAGAGTGGTACTCGCTCAAGTACAAATGAAGGACTCTGGTACCCGTGAAAAGAGCACTTTCCCCTTCTGGCCGCAGCAAAACACATTTTGCCAGATATTTAGCAGCATACTGTACATGTGGCGAGCTATGCACCGGAAAAAGGATTGCGATATCCCTATCCACCGTAGGAAGTGAGCCTACTTCATAAATCGGGATGTATCTTGCGCCCGGTTAGCCGTACGCTAGGTTTGGTGGGTAGGTTAGGTTAGTAGAGCCATATGATGTAGATAGATAGATAAAATGTTAAAACGTTACATATATCCTGAGTGGGCGAAAGACGTCATCAACTTTCAGGTATATGAGGATCCTTGTATCAAATTTCTAGTTTGTCCAAAAAACTGGTCTCCGTGAAACTTAATATTTACTTATTTTTATTAGATGCAACTTCTTTATTATATATATTACAGTTCCATCAAATGTATTTAAAACTTTACTATTTGTACTAAATATAACTTCATTAATTTACTAGATAAAATTTTGTATTTTCTATTAGGGTCATGCCGGAGAAAGTAATCTATTTTTGGTAATAACCTTTCAACGCGAAGTCAGTTATTAGCTTCGAAACAACTTTCAAAACTGTTAAATATTCATTAGTGGATGTAATTTACACTTTCAACAATAAACTAAATAACAGAGTTGAAAATACCGTCCAAAATACTCAAATTTTAATGTTGCAAGTGCAATATTTACTGTTTTTTACTACAATATGAAAATAAGTTTCTCCAAAAACAACAAAAAGTGAACCATTTTTGTTTTTAGAAAAGTTTTGAACAAATTTTAATTAAGATATTTATTACATAATTTAAAAAATATTAATTTTAAAAAAGAGTAAAAAAATTAAACATGAAAATGATTCTCCATTTAACAGTTTCGTTTGAACGATAATTTGATTGTGAGCAATGAATAAACATAAATAAAAGTGTTCCGCCATAAACAACTAAATTTTTCTTTTGAAGTTACTTTTCACAACACACACACACACACATATATATATATATATATATATATATATATATATATATATATAATGTATGTATAGAGTGTGTGTGTATGAGAGAAATAATTTTTTTTCTCTTGAAGAATAACGACAGCACTTTGTTGTTTGGACCGAGAAAAAACGCCTTCTTTTGCTATTCAAGTGGTTGCTACTGACGGGGGAGGACTCAAAGGTACGGTCGGAACGTTTACTTAATTTTTTTTTAAGAACTCGTGCGTAGTTTGGGGTGATGTTAAAGGTCATTTGTTGTCTTTCGTGACAAAGCAAACCTTACTGAAGATCACTTATTTGGAAGTGAAATTCTTAAAGAGCAGTTTGAATTTTTGTTTTTTCAGGGGTTATTTTTACCACCTTTGCAGCGGTGACTGAGAAGGTCGTGTGACGGCGGGGACCTACAGCTTTGCGTGGGATCCGAACTATCTACGGGTCGCTACATCATCCGAAAGCGGAAAACGATAACCCATCCAACGTCGCTGATCTAAGGGGAAGTGGTTCTGCGACGTTGCCACGACTTACTATAGAACCCCTCAAAGGGCAAAATATCTTCGTAATTTGTTAAAAATATCGGACGAATTGATTTACAGTTTGTAAGCATAAAGTAGTCTATACGACATTATGCTTCAATTCACCCATTTCCGTTCTACAGTTCCATTTACAGTGCAAATTTTAAATTCTATTTCATAAGGCATAATAAATTCAAAGGACGTGACATTTTTTTACGTTTTAATTAAACTAAGCGACGCAGCATGGCACCTAAAAAAATGGGCATATTGCAGTCATACTTTAGAAGTCAGATTAATGTCATAATGATGCCATATTATTAAAGTTTTCACGGCATCATGACAACATTTTAACGGCACAAATATGCAGTATGACGTTAATAGGAATGACTTTTCGACGCCGTGCTGCGTCATTTGGTTTAGAGCAGTGGTGCACAAACTTTTTTGATGTGAGGGCCAAGGGAAGAAAATAACTAAATGTATTAGCCTACTTACTTTCCATCTAAGTCATAAATTGGGTCACTTTTATATTCTAACTTTTTCATTGAATTGAAAAGACCCGTGGGGGCACTGAAAAGACCCGTGGGGGACACATTTGGCCCGCGGGCCAGCGTTTGTGCATCACTGGTTTAGAGGGTATAATACCCGAAAGCATAGTTATTGGGGTATAATTTTTGTACTTCGATGACATTTATTTAGAAGTAATAAACTATCAGAAATTTAATGTATTTTTGAGATCTCAAAATTCCTAAAAAA
Source organism: Bathynomus jamesi (assembly GCA_023014485.1). Lineage (NCBI taxonomy): Eukaryota > Metazoa > Arthropoda > Malacostraca > Isopoda > Cirolanidae > Bathynomus > Bathynomus jamesi. The sequence goes on along the minus strand of JAJOZX010000367.1, from coordinate 1,103,126 downwards.
TTTCTTTGCTCTTTCAGAAATTTTCTTCACAAAACGATAAACACACACACACACACACACACACACATATATATATAAGCAAGGAACCACAGGGAAAAAGAAAAGGAAACACGAAGTCAGTGCGCTTTCGTGATATATTTATATCTTCAGGGACAAGAAAGAAATATCCCTGAAGATGTGAATATATCACGAAAGCGCTCGGAATTCGTATTTCCTTTTCGTTTTCCCTGTGGTTCCTTGCTTATTAAAAAGATCACGTGTTGTTTTGTGAATTGTTTGCATATATATATATATATATATATATATATATCGTAAAGAACGACGCTTGTATAGGAGAACATTCCGCGCAAGATGAGAAGAGAGAACGAACAAATGAAAAAATGAGGTAACCACCCGGGAATCGAACCCGGATCTTCCGATTGCCGGTCAGATATGATAACCATTACACCACGGGCCTCACTCGAACAAATGCCGTAATTCTTCTACATACGCGCAGAAACCAATGCCCCAAGGGGGCACCTCCCGCATGGTTTCTGCGCGTATGTAGAAGAATTACGGCATTTGTTCGAGTGAGGCCCGTGGTGTAATGGTTATCATATCTGACCGGCAATCGGAAGATCCCGGGTTCGATTCCCGGGTGGTTACCTCATTTTTTCATTTGTTCGTCTCTCTTCTCATCTTGCGCGGAATGTTCTCCTATACAAGCGTCGTTCTTTACGTTATTTATACTGCGTGTTCTTTGCAGTTGAAATGTATATACTGTGTATATATATATATATATATATATATATATATATATATATATATATAAACTGCAAACAACACAGTATAATTAATGTAAAGAACGACGCTTGTGTAGAAGAGCGTTTGCTCGTTCTCTCTCCCTATCTTGTGCGGACGCTCTTCTACACAAGCTTCGTTCTTTACATTATATATATATATTGTAATATGATGTGGGTCAGGGGCGCCTGCAGCCTTTAAATAATTGGACGCACGATTTTTTTTAGGTTGAGATTCTGGGGGACGCAGCGCAATAAATAAGTAAAATAACTAGGCCATCTGTGCTCCTATCCCACAGGTTTTCTAAGAAATTAAAATTTGGTCCCCAACTTTTCTAGAAATTAAAATATGGTGGACGCACGTGCGTCTGTGCGTCCGCCTGTCGGCGCCCCTGATGTGGGTTTATTTCTTTATTTTTATGGTATGAATTATACCTTTATTTTAGCCTGTTTTCCTTTAAACCACATCATATAGATTTAACCCAAGGTTATATATACACGGTGAACCAAAAGTAGGTGGACAGTAGGTTGAATACGGTTTGTGTTATATTATATTATAACTATGGTGTTCATTATAACTATGGTGTTTGTGTTATATTATATTAAATATTATAACTAAATTTATTTAAATTTTATTTTGTATTATAGTATACAAAAAAATTAAATATGTATTCTCAAAATAAACGTTATCATTTACTGTCCACCTACATTTGGTTCACCCTATATATATATATATATATATATATATATATATATATATCACTGATTATATATTCTTATTTCTCTGTCATTTGTGTAGGGGGATAATTATAAACCTTTTACAAAAATAATATATTCATCACAAAACTTCTAACCCAATTACAATGCAAAATGAAATTTTTGACAGAGAAGAAAATTTGTCGAAGAATTAAGATTTGATATTGAGACAATTAAATAAAATGCACAAGCAATTTAAATATGACTGTTATCCAATTTTAGCATGGAATCAATTACAATGAAAAAGAAAGATAAGACAATTAAGTGAAATGTACGAGCACTTTAAATTTGACTGTTATACAAGTTTAATCTACAATTGGTAGTTATTTAACTTAATACAGCAGTGTTCTAATACGCGAGACCATTACAATGAATGGACCAATAACAATTTAAGTTACAATCATAGGCCTGCTTGGCCCTCTACCACATTAGCTAATATACATAATGCGAAGAGAATAAATGAATTTCATATTACTTTGATTACAATTAGAACCACTTATCTGTCAGGTAGATCTTCTTAGATCGGATTAGCCGTTACAAATAACGTACAATGGGAATAACACTGTGTAGGTTACCCGACGAACTCGGTGCTCGTTTTCTTCCTTCGGAATGTAGGGAAGACCATTTTAACTTGGCGAGTAATTTACTCAAAATTAGGAGAACGATTTCGCTTCTAAGTGCCACACACGATTTGAATCTATCATTACGGCAACAATAGATCTATATTTATATACTTGAGCAAACTTCCACTAAGAACTCGTTTATTGTTCTTAAAAGGAGAAATATATTTAATGTTCTTATTTACGGTAGGATTCAACACAACACGGGTTTTTGTGAGAGAACATTGTCACAACGCTCTGAGATGCACTGCCTTCAGGGGCGTACCTAAAGTATTTGGCACCCGGGGCGGATCCTTCCTTTGGCACCCCCCATAAATAATTTTAAAATTTAAACACACACAAAAATATATTGTTTGCAAATAGATTTTTAAACAGTACAGTACTGTCATAAGCAAATTGGAAATAAGGAAAATGTAGGACATTAAAAATTCAGTAAACAGGTAATACTGCATTTTATTTTATACAAAAAACACAGGAAATCCAGTCTCAACGCTCAGCCTATTCTTCAAAGGTAAATAGAGAGGATTCACAGTCTCTGCTTTCAATCCTTAATTTCTGCAAATTGATCAATGACCTCATCAAAATTCATCTTTGCATATTCATGTTCAATTGAAAGTAAAGCCAGATTTGTCGATCTTGTCTGACTCATGATCGAGCGAAATAAATTTTTTATCAATTTCAATTTGGAAAAACTTCTTTCACATGAAGCAATAGACACACAGACAGTCAAAGAGAATCTCAAACACAGTGACAAGCTTGGCAAAGATTCACAAAAATCCCATTTCACAATGAACTCCAGGAACTGCAAATGCTGTCCATTTCTTTGCCTCTTCAACGCTGATTTTGGCAGCTTCCAAATGCCTCCGAAGTCGTCCAATTTCCACACTGATATCTTCATCAGAGAATTCATCGAAAATCTGAGTCAAATTTGGAATATACTTCCGAAGTTGTTCTTCTGTTGCAACAACCAAAGTGTTTGGCTGAATAACAGCGAAGATTGACAGAATTTGATCCATTGCCTTAGAACGAATCTCCAATTCTTGATGAAAGCTATCAAGACATTCAAACATAGCCCTTTTTACTTCCTCTGGCAATGTGAGACCAGCATCCTTTGCCATCTCTCCTGGCATTCTTTTTCGGAGCTTTACTCTCCCTCTTCTCTCCATAGAAATGTCCATTTCCTCACACTTTGTAGTTGCATAATGAATGGCCCTCTCCACAATTTCATTGCGCTGATCTTCAAGAAACAGTTTTAGAGCTTGGAGCTTCACAATGCACTTTTCAAGGCTGATTCCAACTGTTTGCAAATACTTTTGTGTGAGATTAATTTCTTCCAGGACTTCACACCAGAAAGAAAGGTAACTCAAAAAAGAGAAATCACATACAGCAGACAGCAAAATCTGAGCTGACCCTCTTGTGTCCACATTTTCTTTGGGATCGCACAGTACTTCAAGGGTTGAGGTCAGCTTTTCAAAATTTGCCTCCACTGGTTTTACAGCGTCATAATGAACACTCCATCTTGTCTGGGAAAGTCTTTTGACTGTCATGCCTACATTCTCCATTAGCACTTTCCATCGATGAGTTGAGACTGAAAAGAAGGAATAGACTCTGTCCAAGGTTCCAAAAAAAGTCACACATGAAGAAACGCTTCCAAATGAGTGCACTCTGCAAAGGTTCAGAGAATGATTTGCACAAGGCACAAACAAAGCCTTGGGATTAATCTCTCTGATCTTTGACTGAACACCACCATGAATCCCAGCCATAGTTGCAGCGTTGTCATATCCTTGACCACGGCACAGGTTTATGTCCAGTCCATCTCTCTCCAGATGTCTCAGGATATCCCCTGTGAGCTCAGCAGCAGTCTTTCCGGCAATAGGGAAGAAGCCCAAGAATGATTCCTTTACTAAGTAAAGGAATCATTTATTCCAAGACTTGGAATGTCAGTTGCAGCCAGCTGGCTATGCTCAACAAACTGATGACTAAAACGTCAACAAACGTTCGCCTTTCGATGTAATTTTTATCAAATATTTAATTTTTCGTTTGTAAATTTTGTATTGCCAATAAAAATGAAAATTTATTTTATAGTGGAAATTAACATTAAGCTGTTGTAATAGTTTGAACATTTTAAATTTTTTTTCCTACTTTGGCGAATTTTTCATTTGGTTTGAAAACTTGTACTGGTATTTCAACTCTCCCGATGGCACCCCTCTTCTGGCTGTCACCCGGGGCGGACCGCCCCCTTCGCACCCCCTTTAGTACGCCACTGACTGCCTTTATCCGTTTTCCGGCCTATGCCCCTGTTGCCGCGCGAGCTGTCGGGCGTAAGATTCTTTACAGAAGATTCTTTTTGATTAATCTTATTTTTAAGAATTATTAACCTTTCCGAAGGTGTAATTTTAACATCCCATTAAACTTGTTAATAATGTAACAATCTAATTTTAACGGAGTTTCCCCATTTTATCCATAAATAAACGTTCAATTTTATAACGTCTTCTCTTTCTTTGGAGTGAAACGCGGAACCCACGTGCCGCCTTAATTTCATTTCTTTATTTTTGTGTAATTTTACAGTAGTTATTTTCCTAGTTTCTGGGTAACCTATGTATGGTATTTTTATCTGAACTTCTTCAGAATTGAATAGACAATTGAATTTATTTCCTTTTTCCCTAAATTACACGAGTATTTAACATGCATATGTTTCGAATTTCATGTACTTAAGAATTTATAAAACATCGTTTCAGAAACGAAGAGGTGGAGCCGCCATTTCGGTCGTTCCCTTTGTTTTCATGAACCATTCATTTATACATACAATTCCTTCTGTTTGCATGATCAATTTTGTTTGTGGGTTAATTCATAACCAGTAAGTAATTAACCTTATTACATTATTTCCATACATAACAAATATATATATATATATATATATATATATATATATATATATATATATATATATATATAATAAAAATAAGATATTACAAATTTTATAGTTAAACAAATAGGTTTTTAAAGTTTTAGTATTGTATATTAGTACCTTATTAAGTTGATTCACACTTATTTGAATTTTATCAGTCAAAAATATTAAATAATAAAATTTTAAATAATTGCATTTCGTTGTATTTCATATTTATTTATGGTTTACTTTTCTTAATCCTCATTTTCTGATAATCGCAGATTATAAACATTTTATTTTATATAATTTTCAAAGTTTTTCTACGATCGTTTTATTTTTATTTTTTTTATGTTGGAGAAATTCTTTCCAGAAATTAGAGATTTCTCAAAAATACATAATAAATTTTGTGAAATAAAAAAATAAGTAGATGTGGGCACTGGGCATTTACCGTGGGAAGTGGGAAACTTTTTCGGAGGTCGGGCATGGGGCGTAAGTCGCTCTTTGGCCTTAGTCACTAAACCACTGACTCGAGTCATCAAATTTGGAATGCTTTAAAAAAGTAATTGGGGTACAAAAACAAAAGTATGTGAAGGGGAGGGGTAAACTCTGAGAATTCCTTCCTCCGGCTCTCCCCTCATCTTTCCCAAGTTCCCCAAATGGTATATCGATCTAATTGGGTGTTCCACGCAGGCACTGGCTCCGTTATGGTGACGATCAGCGACGAGAACGACGTGCCCCCCCGTTTTGGGGTTTCTGAATGGAGGGTTTCTGTACACGAGAAATCGCGCGTCAACGAATCTCTCGCTCTTATCAACGTCAAGGATCCGGACCTCATAAACGCCTTCCAGTTCAAGGTAAGCATGTGACCGAAAAAAGCAGATTAGCTGAGCCCTTCTCTCGACTTTTCTTATTTTTATTTCTTTCGTGCACACACACACACACACACACACACACAGTGTGCATCTCTACATGAGTGAGGTACTGACCTCATAAACGCCTTCCAGTTCAAGGTAAGCATGTGACCGAAAAAAGCAGATTAGCTGAGCCCTTCTCTCGACTTTTCTTATTTTTATTTCTTTCGTGCACGCGCGCACACACACACACACACACGTGTGTGTGTGCATCTCTATGAGTGAAGTGAGGTACTGACTTTTTTAAATCCACATATCTAAAAATTTAACCAAACCTAATTTAACCTAACCTAACCTTAGTGACATCGAACCGAGAAGGGCGTGATAAGTGTTTCGGATGCAATTGAGGGCTCGAAGGGTGATTTCTGTTTAGTTGTTAAATAATGAGGTACTCGCTAATCTGGCCTAACCTAATCTAACCAAACCTTAACTAATCTAACCTAACCTAATTAGAACCATATATCTTTTTTTCCAACAATAAAAAATATAATTTTTTAATGTTGCCAGGTACAAAAAGTGTTACCCGACAAAAAGTTAGCCACTTACATCCCACACAAATTGGTTACAATAAACAAGTACCGGGTGTGTATAAAGTAACGCAAGTGGAGAGACAAATCCGATTTGAATTATATTAATGCAAGTGAACATAGACAAGTAATATTTATTGCATGTACTTTATAACAACTGTATATTCGATAGGAAGGTTTATAAGAGGTGTTGAAAATGTTTTTAAGAGTTAAAATTTTAACAAGTTGAAACTAGGTTAAACCAATTCAAATCGGATTTGTCTCACTTGCGTTACTTTTTACACACCTTGTATATAGTTATTAGTTTAACCTATATCCAATTATGGTTAATTGACCAGTGGCGGCTCGTGACTTTCAGTTATGGGGGGTGCTGCCTCAGAAATTGCGAACAATTGTGTCGATTATATATATATATATATAGAGAGAGAGAAAAGTCGAATAGATAAATAGATAACTACTCACTACTCAGTCATAAAAATAAGTAAAATAGTATCATAAAATCAATTATAGGGTACTTACGCTTAACGGGTAATTTCGAATTTGTCAAAAATTTTATTTATAAACAAATTCCATTCTTCTGTTTTTATTCTGAGCGAAAAAATATTCTAAGAAATGAAAGCTATATATTGTAAATAATCCAATTATTATATAATTAACTTCAATCTCACGACAAAAAATAAATGATAACGAATTATTGATAAATGCAATTCGGAAATTAAATTTCGAATTAGCAAACGATACAGCAACACAACTACCACGTCAAACAAACAAATCGGCACTGCTCTGTCCACAGCGAGTCAGAATCGCGGGTTTAAGAGGATCATCCTCTTAAACCCGCGATTCTGACTCGCTCTTCGTACGTCCGCCACCGAGGTTTCAAGCGTTTCGAACAAAATTTGGAACTGTTAAGTACGCAGTTCCACGGGAAGGTTGAAGCTACTTTCGTGATTCATTCGGCATTGAAATAGTTTAAGGAAAAAAGGATATAATCTGATTTAAAAACTCAAAGTTTATTGAAAAAAAACAATCAGAGAGGCTATTTTAAATATTTAAATATAAAGATCATAAGATCATGGGGGTGCTGCAGTTCCACAGTGCCTACCTGGAGCCGCTCCTGGAACTTAATTCACTTTTCTAATGATGGCACTAAACCATGTTTACAATTTTTCTGGTAACTTTTAAATTGTTGTACTATAATCTCTCTCTCTCTCTCTCTCTCAAGTTGAAGTTGACAGGTATAAAACTAACTAAAGAACCCTTTTTGCACCCCTCCACCCACCAACCATGGAATGAGATCAGGTTGAAAATCATGCACGCGAGACTATGTACATTATCTTCTTTGGTGAATTTTTATAAACGAGTGTTTGAGGATAGAAAGTCAACCAAAAAGACGTTTCAAGATAGAGCAAAAGAGTTGTTTATAAGTAAATCCCTATTTTGGTGGGTACAGTTTGGAGCCTTATTTTGGGTACAACTTCGATATATAAATAATATATATATATATATATAATATATATATATATATCTATATATATATATATATATATATTATATATATATATAATATATGGCCTTAATACAATTTATTTACAACGGAAAACTTTTTTCTCCACTGATTTAAACACATATTAACACAGAGTCGAACAGACAGATACATACAACATCTTTAACTCCTAAATACGTCCATCCTAGATCGTGCCTGAGAGTGGCTTCGGCTGGGACAAGTTCCTGGTGGTTCTTTCACCTCCTGACGCGGGCTCTCTCAGAGTGCTCGAAACACTCGATTATGAAGACCCAAACCAACGTGGGGGATTCAGATTCAAAGTTCAAGTAACAGACCAGGTGAGTTCAGTTCATCTCTAAAGTAATTTATAACACTGTTATTATTATTATAGAAAACTACATTAACATTAATGTACAGTTATTGTACTTCTCTCTAATAACACCGCCCTGCGAATTCAAATTTTTTTTGCGAGTTGTTTCAATGAAAATGGGTGTCTTCGGAATAAAGGCATGCTCTTTTCAGCTATATATTTAGTTTTTTCCTATCACATGTAGATATTCCACAATCACACGTAACATAGAAATAAGAAAATGTTACCAATTGGATAAGAGCACAGACGAATCATATGGCATATGTTATTCAATTCAAACATTTTACAGTAGTAATGCATGCCCAGAAACACATATTATACACACACACACACACACACACACACACACACACACATTATTACTACATATATACACTAATATATATATAATACATGTAGATACAGATTTAAGTAAGATACAGTATATTTATATATAAAAATTGTGAATGACTTAACCAACCATTCATCAACGGTAACGCATTGAATTTATTAGAGCAGTCAGTAGCTAAAGAAACTTCCTTTTCGTCGATTTTGTCTTGTGTACTGATTTCGGTACATCTCTCTTTAGACTCCAGCAATAGTCTGCCATCATTCGAACATCCCATCTTCCCTGATACCTCCATTCCATTTCTGAAATATCCTGGTGGAATCTTTCTCCCTGTTCTTCGCTTACTGCGCCTGAGTTTTCAAGAAAAAATCAAGATGAGACTCTAGGAAATGTATCTTAACACTCGTGTTACATCCCAGCGAACGATATTTTCGGATCATGTCTTTAACTATTTCTTTGTAGTCATCAGATTTCTTGTTACCAAGGAAGTTGTTCACAACAGCCTTTAAAAGCTAGCCAAGCATCTTTTTCATGAGCTGTCAATGCATCTTCAAATGCTGGATCGCTTAAGAGTGGGTAGGGTATGATTCATCTCCGCCAACTCATCGCCTCCAACTCAACTCCAGCGAACTCAATTCCAACCAACTCAACTTCAGCGAACTCATCGCCGCCAACTCATTGCCGCCAACTCAACTCCGAATGCACCGTTGCCAAATAATGTTGGATAGTTTCCTTGCGTTAATTTCAGGCTGCCATGAACCCAATGTTTTGTATGAAGGGGGTTAAATTAGTATGGACGCAAAAAACCCAATACCGAACAGTTTGTGGTAGGTGATCTTTACGGGGGCTCCGACCCCGTACCCCCGAGACCTAAATTATACAGATGATAATGTATTAACATGTGCCCACCATGGCTGGGTACCAGGAACAAATACTATCTGGAAATTTATAGATGCCTTATACAAAATACAGAGTCGAGATATGTATCTCGAACAACTTGTAGGAGGTCATGCTCCACCTTCAAAGTTAAAAAAATATCGTGATGCTGATGACCGTATATTAAAACTAGTTTTAAGCTTTGAGCAACGATCACCATTAGAATATTTACGTGAAATTGCCTACAGTTACCACTAATTAAAATCTGAACCTTTTAATCTTTTTTTAACATAGTAGAATAACGAGTTTCTAATAATTTTTAACTTTTTAAAGCTCTAACCTTCAAAAATAAATGTAATTCATTTTTTCAAAAAATGGAGTTGAGTTGGCTGGAGTTGAGTTGGCGGTGATGAATCGTCCCATCCCGCTTAAGAGTTGCTTTATTTGAGGACCGACGAACACTCCTTCCTTCAACTTAGCATGACTAATTTGAGGGAATTTTTTACATAAAAATTGATATGTGGAGTGGAACTTCAAGTAGGGTTGCCAGATTCTGATGACCGGATTAAAGGACACTCAAAACGTTTTCAAGCTGCTGCTCCCAGATTCTCAAATTTATATATATATATATATATATATATATATATATATATATATATATATATATATATATATAGAGAGATAGAGAGATAGATATAGAGAGATAGAGAGATAGAGAGAGAGAATGATGCTCCCAAAAAAAAATTTAAATGTTATAGGATAAATATTTATTTCAACATCTTTGATTTTTACTATATTTAAAATGTTCTTGAATATAGACGAGAGCAGTACCACTACTGTATCTTTCAGCGACGCAGCGTATGGAAAAATAAGTTGTCGTACACATTTGTGGGGGCACTCCGCTTATTGCAGTAGAGCTCACAGAATTATCTATTGCGGCTACATAGAAATCAATGAGCCTACACTGTTATTAACTTATTAAGCCTTAACGATGCAATGATAATGGTTACCTACTCTGTCAAGGAACAAAACGCAAAAAAATACCTATGTAATTATAATAAATTTCTTAAAGGATTTATTATTTATGATTTTGAAATAGACATAAAAATAGAAATAAAGGACATATGCCGTCCTTTGACGCTTCAATAAAGGACAAGGACAAGAGATCGAAATAAAGGACTGTCCTTTGAAATAAAGGACGTCTGGCAACCCTATTTGTGGAAGTAACAGTATCTTTTTACGATCTACCAGTGGATTAGCAATGATTTTGTTTGTCCTGAAGTAATATGTTTTCTCTGAGGCCATTCTTTCCTCACATAGTGTTCCTCCCTTTCTCTGCTATTCCACAGACATAAAAAGCATGGGTATTTTGTAAAGCCAGCCTGTTGGCCTAAAAGAAGGCCGATCACCTTAAGATCACCACAAACAAACCATTTGTGTTCTTCATAGTTTATCTTGTTTAAAAGAAATGAAAGATTTCCATGAGTCTTTTTCAAATGAACTGAATGCTTTAGGCAGAGAAGCAACTTTGTTTCCATTATGCAGTAAGACGGCTTTTAAACTTCGCTTTGAGGAATCAATAAATAGGCGCCAGTCACATGGTTGGTAGTCTTTGCCCATCGCCTCTACCAGACCTACTATATCATTGCAGTATACCAGTCGAGAAAAAATTGATGAAATCTTTTTCACAATGTCTGTACCAGTAAAATGTTGTCGAAGGAGCGAGTAGATGCCATTCTTTGAGCCTTGATCCTAGAAGTTCTGCCGAATCTTTCGGTAATGCTAAATCTTTTACTAGGTCATTGAGATCACTCTAACTTATCAATTTTGGTGACTGATTTTCGTCCACAGTATATTCTTCGTCATGTTCATTCGAACATAACTCTTCTGTTATTGAGATGTTGTCTACATCTGAATTAAAATTTTCAAAATCAAGAGGCGGCTTCGGCACAGGAATTTCACTTGAATGTGGCACAGGGAGGATGGCTGATGGAATACTCGTATATGTGATGTGTCTCTTATTTTTATTATTATATCTAGCCACGTTTGTCATGCAGAAATAGCAATCGTCGAAGTGATTTCTCGGTTCTCTCCAAATAATGGAGATGCCATGCCAAAGGCATTTCCTTCTTCTTCCCACAAGCCCACTGACGCAAACATTCCACACATGACTTACGAACATAATGTGGAGCCCAAAACTTGTCCTGGTCGCCGATCTTACAGCCAAAGTAGGCGTGGTAATGCTTTCGTATTTGTACGGTGATTTCTTGTCTTTGTTTGTAAATCGTCCGCATATATAACAGAATGAATTAGGTGTATTATTATAAACTCTCGGCATATTTAATCCAAATCAGAAACAAAGAAAATGTACATTAGTTAAATTTTGAAATAAAATCAGATGCTTACGCATATGAAACTCATATAGCAAACCATCCATAATTGGAAATATAGATGCCCTTTTAGTCAAATGAGAGAGGTACATTTCTCAAGCGTTTGGGTACGTCACATTCCTATCAATCCTGACGTGCCAGATACAAATTATGCATTGTATCTTAACTCGCATACCATGGGCTTTACTAGAATACTATAATTTTCTAAACAACTCATACAGTGTAGGGCAGTGTAATTAATGATTACTGAAGGGTTAACTAGCCTTGTTTGTTTGGTGGGGTTGTTTAACCTCCTTCGCAATATGTAAGGTCATATAACGGAGAGGACGTGCCACTTTACGCGTGATTTAAACCACGGGTCGCTACATCATCTGAACGGAGAGGACGGTCCCCCATCCAACTCCTCTCAGACCCAATGTCGCTTAACTTTGCTGATCGACGGGAAGCGGTGTTACGACATTGGCCACGACGTAACCCCATTTAACTCTTGCTTTTCTGAATGAGCCTAAGTTAAAACGAGATAAACTCTAAAGCTGTGTACGTGAAAGGAAAATCTTTTATTACCTACATGGTGCAATAGTAAGGCCGGCCCCACGCAGGATCGTCTTACGACTGACGACTTGGGTCGTCACGACTCGCTGCAGTGTGCGAGGTACCCATTCTGTCAATGTAAAATCACACGCGACTCGAGTCGTCACGACCCAAGTCGTCAATCGTGAGTAGCAAGACGATCCTGTGTGCAGCGGGCCTAAAAGACGTGCTGACGTGCTCGGGATGTGGCCCACGCTAGGTAGGGACGAAACCTCGTCTTTGCCGCACTTTCCTTCAGTTTCCATATTGTAACATTATATATATATATATATATATATTAGTAAACCCTCCCTATTCGCGGCATCACCATTCGCGGCTTCAATTATTCACGGTCACTGCTTCAAGGCCGCCGACGGAGGAGAAGGAACGAGCACCACTCCCAAATCAAGCTTTGCATCTAGTAAAGGCTGGTTTGAAAGATTCAAAAAACGTTTTTCGCTGCACAATGTCAAGATTTCAGGGGTATAAGCCTGAACAGGTCTTTAACGCCGATGAGACTGCCCTTTTTTGGAAGAAATTGCCATCACGCACTTACATTAGTCAGGAGGAGCGCCATGCATCGGGATTCAAAGCCGCAAAAGATCGTGTAACTCTTCTCTTTTGTGCCAATGCTGCAGGTCACATGGTGAACCACCTTCCTGTACATTAGGCACAACATCAATGAAGTATGGCGTATTCGCGGATTTCCCTTATTCGCGGCGCGAGTGGAACGCATCTACCGCGAATAATGAGGGTTTACGGTGTGTGTTTGTGTGTGTGTGTATATATATATTATATATATATATATATATATGTATATATATATATCCCCGCAAGGGGGTTCTAAGCTCGTGCTCTTGAGTGCTCTTTGTGCTCGTTTGTACGTGCTTGTTCCTGGAGGTTTCACGTGCGCCCTCCCGGCCCTAGCACCCAAGGATGATGGGGCTCGACCCTGCAGTCCTTGTCATCCTTGGTCTTTTTCCACTTCGACTGTCCCCTCTACCCTTTCTTTTTCCCTGTCTTCCTCTCACTTTTTCTTTGTTTTTCCGCTGAGATATGCCCTTTAAATAGAGGCGAATCGGTTCTTCCCGAACTTAAAAAAAAAAAAAAAAAAAAAAAAAAAAAAAAAAAAAATGTATATATATATATATATATATATATTATATATATATATATATTATATTATTATACTATGTATATGTTATATGGGATTGAACTTAGAATGGTCCCCTGAGATTATATATATATATTATATATATATTATATATATATATATATATATATATATATATGGGATTGAACTTAGAATGGTCCCCTGATATATATATATATATATATATATATATATATATTATATATATATATATAATATAGGGTGAACCAAAAGTAGGTGGACAGTAAATGATAACGTTTATTTTGAGAATACATATTTAATTTTTTTGTATACTATAATACAAAATAAAATTTAAATAAATTTAGTTATAATATTTAATATAATATAACACAAACACCATAGTTATAATGAACACCATAGTTATAATATAATATAACACAAACCGTATTCAACCTACTGTCCACCTACTTTTGGTTCACCGTGTAATATATATATATATATATATATATATATATATATATATATATATGTATATATATATATATATATATAATATATATGGGATTGAACTTAGAATGGTCCCCTGAGATCTTTAATGTTACACACAGACTGTGCGTGGAACAAGGAACTCTTCTGGGAAAATTAAATCCACTATAGTTCGAATAAGCAATGGTAAATGTCTGATACACACACACACACACACGAGTCGCAATATCAATCCCAAACCAAACATTCATTCCAGAGCTTTCGATAACACCTGTCGGCATCATCAAAGCTGTAAAATTGGGAAAACAAAAGTTACGTGACTTTTGATGCTATCTACATAAAATAAATGTGAACAAAGGATTCCAAACTACAAAGAAAACTAATATCGTAATCGTTGTCGTAAGCCATCACAATCCTCAGTTCCCTAAAATTCGTGATCCTTCACACAAATTTGACCATTCGATCCATTACGGCGACTTTGAAACAAATAACGAGAATTTTTTCATTGTCACAGTTGACGGGCTGCTTCGTGACTACGTCGCAACACCGCTACCGTTAGTTCAGCGAGGTGAGCGACGTTGAAACTGTTCAGCAATTGGTTGGGTGAACCCCCTCCGCGTTCAGATAATGTGGCGACCCTAGTTGGTTCGGATTTCGAGTAAAGCTGTACTTTTCTCCGTCAACTGTAATGATAGGGTTGTTTACTGTTTAGCCTCTTTCGCAACATCTAATAAGGTCCTATGACGGATGGGGACCTTACGTCTTTTTGCAGGATCCGCTACGTAATCTGGACGCGGAGGACGGTCTCCCATCCAACTATCACCTAAACCCAATATCGTTTATCTTCGCGGATGAACGGGAGGTTAAATAACTACCAAACATTATTATTGTCAGCCGACGAAGGTCGATTAGAAACAATGTACAAAGCTTCCCTCTATCTAATCGTCTACACTCGCATTACGAGAAGACTCGGGTACTTTTAGATATTTATGATCTCGCTGCCTTTTACCTCGATTTCGCGGAAGGGTATGAAATTTTGCGGAAGCATGGTCTGAATAGATGTAGGCAGGGCCGGCGCTAGGAAGTGCGGGGCCCAATTAGAAAATTGTTAGCGCCTAGCGGGGCCCTCTACCCGTTGTCGTTTCAAAGTTGGAGTAACAAGAAATTTCGCTAGAGCACCTCTTTGTTTTTCATTTTCAGCTGCCTTAGCCTTGGCCAGTGCTCGTTTCTGATTGCCGCTCAAATACTTTCGCCCTTTGTCTCTATCTCTGCTTGTGCTTGCCATGATCTACAGATCTTTTAAAAAAGCTAAACGGCGACGATAAACTGAAATTACAAAACAAAAAACAAAATCATTCACAATAAAGACTCCCTGGCACTGAAAAATAATAAAGATGGGCATGTATGCATCTAATGATTAAAGCAAAAGATTTCATGATTTTTAAAAGCCTGGGAGTAAGAAAAAAAGCGCAGGGGGCAAAAGAACAAGCTCTAGTAAATAGAAATGTAAATGCTCTCTATGATAATGAGGCAAAAACTAGTTAATTTAATATGTAGGATCTACTTACCACCACGTTTCTCTGTTACATGCAGGCTTAAGACACTTCAAGTTTGCAGTTTGGACATATAAACAATTTGGACATATTTAACAAACAACACAACTTTACATTCCAAGCTTTATGTTATATAATCTCATTAACAGCGCTCTTTCTGTGTTGAGGGTTTGAATATCGTCCACAAATTACCTTTTTTTTAAAAAAGCTAAACGGCGACGATAAACTGAAATTACAAAACAAATAAACAAACGATTAGCAATAAAACATTGAAACATAGATATACGAGGACGGACTGAATAGTTTCACTGCCTTCACAGTAACAAGAAACTTCGTGCACACTGGACACTCATTAATTCATCATAGCGTCCCCCACTCGAGTGCGTGCGCGGGGTCCCCTCGGGGCGCGGGGCCCAATTTGAACAAATCGGTCTAATCGGCTTAAAACCGGCCCTGGATGTAGGTTGCGGGTTTTGCCGTCTGTTAGATTTTACGTTGTTTTAAACTTCCCTGAGAAAACTACAGGGTGATCGAAAAAAGGTGTTCCTAAAAATAATTTATCGCGCATAATTTTTTGGATCTCTTTTCACATTAAATATTTTATTTGCCATTTTAGTTTCTGCATTCATTAAAAGAGAATGCAGCGCGCCGCAGTACTGTGAAGGTTATTTTAAAAATTGAAGGCGTATTGTTTACAATTTAAGTTCTGCGTCAGATTTTGGTACTTCGAAATTTTTTAATGTTTGGGTGGTTCAGAGTGAAATGTATATATTTTAAAGAAGACTATTCTAATTTTTACATTTAATGAAATTCTCGTTGATGTACAATTTGTGTTCAAAAATTTACGAAAATCGAAGGTAACTCGTTTTTGTTTAATTTCAAATTTGTCTTTTATAGTATTTTTTGGACTTTTTTTAACGCACTTTTTGACCTTAAAATTTGTTTAGCGCTGAGGTGGTCAAGAGTGAAGTATGTGTTTTTAAAAAGTACGTACGTTATCCTAAAAATAAACTGCTTCCTATTCCCCACGGGGTGTTCACGACGCTCGAACTCGGACCAAAAATAGTGAAATCAGTTATACGCGAAAAGAGAGAGAGAGAGGAATCGCAACCGAGAATAACGTACCAACGGATCCAGCGTTACCTTTCGTGACGAGGTTGAGGGTATACTTCTAGTGGTACGTCGGGTCTCTATTTACGCTGCTCGCAAACCGTTTCCATTCCTCTCCGTTTCTCGTTCGTTCTTTTGCCACATTTATATGACCACGTTTATCCACTTATTTGCTAATTACCACTTTTCATCTTTAACGCGATCTTCCTCTACTTCTCATACCTTCGCACTCTCTATTGTGCGCAATTTTTACAATTCTATCATTATTTATTATCTCCACCCGGCCGTACTCAATCTAATACAAGCACTACTACACATATAAATTTTTTTTATGGCATTTGTCAACATATCACTCGACATCATACATTCAAAGCACTTGTCACAAGGCGGAGATTTTCATTTTATCATAAGCTTTTTCCAAATCCCTAAATACTATACAGGGTGTTTCATAAAATCGGTCTCGTACGAAAATTTATTTTAAATTAAATCTACAAACGTAATACATTAGAACTAAAGCAAATTTTCAAATTGATCTCTTGTTTGGGACCTTTGTTTTGTTGCAGGTAGAATAACACGGGTAATAATAATAATAATATGGAAGCGAGTTACACTCCTGAGGAAAAGGCCTTCGGAGGCCTTTTCCTCACGAGTGTAACTCGTTTCCACATTAGCCATTTGCCATTTGTTTTAGTTCCAATTTATTACTTTTGTAAATTTAATTTAAAATAAATTTTCCTGAGAGACCGAACTTATGGGACACTCTGTATATACACACCTTTTTCTTCTCGTCGCTTTCTCAATCACTCGTCTCATCTCGCTCTATAACTACTTTATTAACTCATCCTTTCCCTTCTCCAAAGCCGGCACCTTTATCTTCATCCAATTGAGCCTTAACCTTTTTTTTTCCTCGTGAATCGACACTTTATATATTTTTACTTTCATTTCTTTCGCCTTTATTTTTCTGGAGTATCACAATTAAAACTTTTGTCCAATCGCATGAAACGCCCATTTTCCCGCGCTTTTGACAAATCTTCCACAGCCATTCAAACGTCATTCTACTTCCCATTTAATCATTTCCCTACATACACCATCAATTACTGCCGAGTTCCTCGCTTCAGAGTGAAGGCTTCCAACTCCTGACTCTCACTAAGCTTATATTTCTTTCCGGAATCGTGCAAAATCTGTTCTTCGACTCGCCAAAAATTCCTTCATCAGAAAAAAAGTATGAAAACCTATTTAATTCTAATTCTTCTCGCTCTTCCTGGCATCTAGCCAAAAACCTCTGCAACAACTTTACTTTTTCCTTCCCTCCTCTCTTCCATTCTGACGGCTCAGTTTCCGTCTCTTCTCCTAATAAAGCTGAACTCTTTACTCAAACCTTCACCCCCCCCCCCCGACTCAACCCTAGACGATTCCGGTGTTGTTGTTCCATCTTCTACCCCTCAGACTTAATTATGTCTGAAACTAGAATCTCCTCCAAAGATGTTTTTTCTGCCCTATCTGGACACCCGGGTGGGGTTCCTTCTCTTGTGCTCAAGAACTGTGCTGCTGTGCTCACACCCCGCCTAGGCAAACTCTTTGATGTATGTCTTTCATCTGGTACTTTTCCTTCCTGCTGGAAGTTCGCTCTCATTCAGCCTGTCCCAAAGAAGAGTGAACGCTCTCAACCTTTGACCTATCGTCCAGTTGCCTTGATCTGATCTTTCCCCTTTCTGAAATTTTTTAATCTAGACCTCGTGGTTTTCAATGTCTCGGAAAACCAGTTCCTTCATCCGTCCACTGGACACAATCTTCCACACGACTATCCCTTATCTTCAGCAATATACAACTCAATCATTCCTTTTCTCTTAATATTTTTTGTTTCCTTTTCTCGTGATCTTCCCTGGATCACATGTACTCTTTCCAAGACAGCTTCTAAGAGGTTAGGTGTGCTGTACCGGCTTCACAGATTCTTCACCCCTACTCAGTTGCTGTCTCTTTATAGGGGTCTTGTCAACTCAACCCACACAGCTCTATTTGATCGGGTGGAATCAAAAGCTTTTCGTCTCATTAATTCCCCGCCTCTTACTGACTCTTCAATCCCTCTCTTTTCGCCGCACTGTTGCCTCACTCTCTCTTTACTATCGTTCTCATAATGGACACTGCTCTTCTGAACTCTCTTACTGCGTGCCTCTTCCTTTAAGGAGAGCATGCAGTACCGGACTTTCAACACATTCTTATCCCTTTTCTGCCCAACTCTCTAACGCAAGAGTTATTCGGTATTCTCAATATTTTATCTACTGAACCGTTCAACTATGGAACAACCCTCCTCACTCCATCTTTCCTCCTGTCTATGACCTCCAATCTTTCAAACGCAGTGTGTCCAGGGATCTCGGAAACTTTGGACCTTGATTTCGGCTCTCTTCTTCTAAAGGACGAGTGGGGTCGTTTTTGCCGTCCTTGGCCCCTCCTTCCTGCATAAAAATGAAAGCTTGCATACGACTCGTTTGACTACTACTAATTATAGCTTCCATTCCCTGGTATACACTTCTACCTACGCCATCAACACCAACTGTATTCACAGTTGCTTCTGTTTATTTGCCTCACTTTACCAGCTCACTAAAATAATCTTTAAATCTCTCGTACTTGTTCATCTTGCACTAACACGTTGCCATCATCATCTCTTCATATTAAGTCATTCCACCGAACTGACCTTTGCACTTCCTCACTTCTTTCCAGAATAATTTTGTTCTCTATATACATTCAGCTCATTCATCTTCCATTTCCGAGTCTTCATCAACTTTATTTTTACTTAATTTTACCACCCTCTTAAAATTTTTCTTGCATTCTTTGTAGTTCATTATTACATCTCCTTTCATCACTGCCACGCTGAGTTTGTAACATTCTTTCCTTTCCCAGACTCTTTTTTTTCTTTTTTTTTTCCACTGCATTTTTCACCTCATCGTTCCACCACGCACACTTTTCTCTTTACTCTACTTCCTATTTTTACATTTGAAGAATGTATTATAATGTCAGATTTTGGGACTTTTTGTAGTGTGTGTGTGTGTGTGTGTGTGTGTGTGTGTGTGTGTGATGTTCAAACTCCGTCGGCTCACTCGTCTTGACGGTTTTCTGAATATTATTTCAAGCCTACCCAAGACTAAGGCCAAACTTCCTTTCAGAATTTAAGTATTCTATAAACATCTAACCTATCAATGTACCCTAACCTAACCGGCTCTTTTCCGTTCTACCCCACCAATAAAAAATGAAATTATATATTATTTTCTACCGTAGTTTTACTCGCTGAATTCAATAATATATATCTTATTTTGGAGAAATTAATAACAAGAGAGTTATAGTCCGTTCATTTTATTTAAAAGTAGAGATTGCATTTAAGATTTCAAGAAAAATGTCCTTTCCTTTTTGTCTTCTCCTCCACAGAAATTCACGTAAATAAGAATCTATCATATTTCTAGATGTTCCCCAATGTCTCTCGTTCCTTTGTTTAGCTAAATTAACCGTACGCCCTTGACGATTGGTTAGGTTAGGTCGTGATATTTTCGTTAGTTAGCCTTATAAGGTTAACTAAAGAAGGGTGGGGTAGAACGTTATTTCCTTAACTATGTTTATAAAATTCCATTTATCATCCATAACAATATCTACAAAAGAGAGAAAAAAATTAATAATTATAACCATAACTAATTAAAGCACGAATACTTTCTCCAAAATAAAATATATATTATTGAATTCAGCGAGTAAAACTACACTAGAAATTGTTGCTGGGGTAGAACGGAAAAGATCCACCTAACCTAACCAATCACATTTGTCTCCAAAGCATAATTCAAATTTGCGATCTATTTACTCCGTACCGTACCTTCAGAACTTAGTATTTTAGGACGAAGGTCGTGAAACGGAATACCAACCCTAGTAGTTTAAATTATTTGGCTTTATTTTTGCTTAACTATATTAACAACTTTTAACATCTTCTATAACTATTTTAACATTTTAACGAACAAAACATAATGAATATTTTCATGTATTTTTTTTTATTAAAAATTTCTCTCAAAAACTATTCTTTAAAAATAAATAATTTATATTTTTATGAGTCCTGTTTATAGTCTTGAGAGCTTTTTTGACATTAATATATTGTATAAAGTATTACACGTTACGTAATTGTTGTTATTCCCAATTTAACACCATTCTGTCCAACTTTCTAACGCGAGGGTCAATCGGTATTCTCAATCTTTCATCTACTCGATCAGTCAACTTTGGAACAACCTTCCTCGATCTATCTTTACCCCGTCTATGACTTCGTTTTCCAAACGCAAAGTGTCCAGGCATTTCGATAACTTTGGACCTTGATTTCTGCTCCCCTCTTCTAAACCTCGGGATTTCGTTTCGCTTATAGGGAAACGGTGGTGTTAGGCATTCAGCTACGAGTATACGCATCGAGGCCTGGGAGAGGAATCACGGGCCCTGGTGCTACGTTTGACTCCGGGCCCCTTTACCGAACACCACCACCACCACCTTCTCTCTCTTCCAGCCGGGCCCTGGTACTTTGATACTTCATATACCCTCTCTCCCGGACTCTGGCTAGCATCGTACTGACGATGGTAACACGCGTTGTCGAAAGCTATTAAATCGAGATAATACTTTTAGTCCTGCTTTCCACTCCAACACTATTTTAAATCTTTGGCTGTCAAAAGGAATTAAAAATTACTGTTACAAAACAAAAATTTTTTTAGCATTTCGGTTGTTTTAAAATTCTTGTCATCTGAAAGGTTACAAAAGGTTGTTCACTTTAATTAAATTTCACATTTAAAAATCTTGCTTGGTATACAGAGAAAAATGGCGTGTCTGTAAACAGGAAAATGCGTTTCTCTGAAAAGTGTTCATATATAACAAAATCATAATATATATATATATATATATAGAGTTACAAGGAGGAGTTACAAGGAAAAGAAGTACCTCAAAAGGCCTTGCGGCCCATACCGAGGTGGTACCAATGGCAACGGGTGCCAGGGAAAATTTTGTGAAAGTTTATTTTTCTTTCAACTATCCTAGCAATAGTAGAAAACTGGATAGAAAAGTAGAAGGCTCTCTCCCCACCCTCCGCTCCCTCCCTGCCAGAGGCAGGTACGGAAAAAGGTTGAAGAAAATACCTTGACCCTGGAAAAGTAGCCAAGGAAATTTTACAGGAAAGTGGAGAATATATAAATAGCTCTATATTTAGCTTGCTCACAGAGACCGAGCAAGTGACCTCCTGCAGAGTTTTCTGAGAGAGAGAGAGAGAGAGAGAGAGAGAGAGAAGAGAGAGAGAGAGAGAGAGAGAGAGAGAGAGAGAGAGAGAGAGAGGTTGTTTGCTTATTAATAAGGTCACGTGTTATTATATATATATATATATATAGAGAGAGAGAGAGGAGAGAGAGAGAGAGAGAGAGAGAGAGAGAGAGAGAGAGAGAGAGAGAGAGAGAGAGAGAGAGAGAGAGAGAGAGAGAGAGAGTTAGCAAATTATGTTTCATAAATTAATATACATATATATTGCGCCTCGCTGGTGTAGTGGTTAGCGTCGCTGACTACGAATCCATCGGCCCCGGGTTCGAGACTCGGTAACGGCAGCCGACGCGCGGCAAAACCCAGCTGTTCATCCTTCCACACAAAGAAAGTGGTTGGTAGATAAATGGGTACTAGGGTGTCTCAAATATACGAATGGAGGATTTCGGGTCGGGGCGACGCTTGCCCGTATTACACCTTTATAAAGGATTGTTATCACAAAATTTGACAGCTTTAGGAGGATTTTTAGGGGTCACTCAAGTTCGCCACTTCTGTTTCACTTATACAAGATTTTCTTCTCTTTCGCAGGTGATGGTTACTAGAGCAGGAAACCAGTTGTGGTTGCTGGACAAGGCCCCAATTGCAGCGATTGTTTGTCCACGACTTCCATCGAAGGAACAATGCCTGCTCCTTTACTTCCACCACCACCAAGACCAAGAGGGAAGGAAGACCAAATCGGAGAGCATTCCCCTGGTGGTGGAAACCATCTGGCCCATCTGGGAGAAGGCCAACATACCAACTACCACCAAGAAGTACGCAGGGGAGAAGCTGGCGAAGTTGATCGATACCTACGACGCACTCAAGAAGAACAGGACAAAGCCGCAAGAGGGTTACCGGTACAAGGAGGGGTGTTCAAGTCGGATTTGGAAGACGTGTTTGACGTGGCTCACTCCTCCGCGCTATCCTCCTCCAAGGTCCCTCAGGAGGACAAGGATTTTCTCACCTCGCAGAGGGAAGACAGGATGTCGTCAAGTCTTGCGGGGGTGGACCAGAAGACAGCGAAGAAGAAAGCTGTGAAGCGGAAGAGGGATCTTGCAGCCACGGCTAGGAAGAGTAAATGGGATGCTGGGGTGACACAGCTCATGGAGGTAGCGATCTTGGAGGTGGATGGTAGCAGCACTGAAATGAACACGGAAGACGAGGATGATGACGACGAGACGTACCAAGCGCCCAGCACCAGCAAGGCTCAGACTCAAAAGAAAAGGCGAATGAATGCCCTCACGGACCCGAATCTCATCGCTGCTTGGGATCGCGACAACATGTCCGTGAGACAAGCAACGTCGTCCTTTGCAGCAGCAGCTCAGAGTTTGGGTCATGACCTGGATGACCTGGTAATCTCGCCAGCAACTGTTCATCGAACACGGAACAAGATCCGAAAGGAGATGGGAGAAGAGTTGACCCGAAAGTTCGAAGCTTCTGGTCCTTTAGTCTTGCACTGGGATGGGAAACTGTTGGAAGATATCGCCAAGGAGAAGAAGGAGGTTGACCGGATTACTGTTGTGGTGACGGGCGATGGAGTCGAGGAGCTTCTTGGTGTACCCGTTGCGGTGGACGGCACTGGAAAAGAACAGGCTGCAGCCGTACTCCAGGAAGTCCAGGCTTTTGGCATTTCGGAGCAAATCATTGGACTGGGATTCGACACCACAGCTGTGAACGCTGGGATGATCCAAGGTGCTTGCGTTCGCATTGAGCAGGAATTTGGCCGTCCCATGTTGTGGTTGGCTTGCCGTCACCACGTCTTGGAGATCTTACTCAAGGATGTCTTCGTGCGATGTCTGGGGCCGTCCTCTTCCCCTGACATTCTCCTCTTCAAAAGATTTCAACAGCGGTGGGCCTCCATTGACAAAGGGTCATTCTTGTCCATCGGTGACGAAAGCAATCCCACAACAACTGACAACTGGGCAAATCAAGCGTCTTCCATGAAGAAATACCTGCAGCAGACGCTTTCCCACGGCACACATCCCCGAGAAGACTACCGTGAACTCCTCATCTTTTCCTACCGCTTCCTTGGCGGTCAGGTCCAGGGGGATTTCGTCAGTCTGGGGCCTATCACCACGCCAGATGGATGGCCAAAGCCATCTATGCCCTCAAGATTTTCATGTTCCGTCACCAACTGGACCTGACAGCCAGGGAAGAAGGAGGACTTCGGCGGCTGTGTTTGTTCATCTCCCTCGCGTACGTGAAGCAGTGGAATGAGGCAATGGTCTCGAATCGAGCTCCACTGAACGACCTAGAGTTCCTTCGCCTGCTCGAGGCCTACCCTGACAAGGAAGTCAGCCACACGGCATCCATGGCCTTGAAAAGGCACCTGTGGTACCTCTCAGAGGATCTTGTGGGGCTTGGTTTCTTTGACGACCGCCTTCCAAGGACCGAAGCTAAGATGGTCCAACGACTTCAATCCCCCGCCACGAAGAAAGGACTCAAGCGGATCGATCCGAAGAACTTCAATCCACAGCAACCCATCGAGCTCTTCGTCACCCGGAGAACAAAAGAAGTCTTCTTCCGCGCGATCCTTCCAGAATCTGAGTCTCCCCCTTCCTCATGAAAGATCCAGAGGATTGGATCAATGACCAGGATTGGATCACGGCGCAAAAGAGGGTGAAAGCCCTGAAGGTGGTCAATGACGCCGCCGAGCGTGGTATCGCTTTGATGAAAAGATTCAATTCCACCATCACGCGTGATGAGAAGCAGAAGCAATTCGTCCTGAAGGTGGTTCGGGCTCACCAGAAGTTGATCCCCGTCAAGACGAAGGAGAGCTTGAAGAGTAAAATCAAGTAGTGTAGGACAGATTGATGATGAAAACAATCCATTTATACGCGCTTATTTCAATTAATGAAAGGTGCATTTCGTTTATTTTCATTTTTGTTCAGAAATAAAGAGAATAAGAAAATGATAGAAATTTCTTTTTTTTCCTAAATAGCTACAAGAAAGTGTTAAACTTGAGTGACCTCTAAATACTGTTCGATTCCCATCATTTTTCGATTTTTAGAACCTCTATGCCTATTGAAATCGGGGCAGCATTCGCGAGCAAGAGAAAATCGAAAAAAAAAAAATTTCTATGTATTAATGAGACACCCTAATGGGTACCCTGGGTGACCTAGTGGTTAAGACGCCGGGCTGCTGCTGGTGCGGCGTGGTTCGGATTCCACGTTAAACTGTAGGTCTAAGGTGGAGTGAAAAGCTTGACCTTCGTCAGAATGAACAATTCGGGCGGAAGCTAACCAAAAGTTATTAAGGACGTAAAAGTGAACAAAAGAGTTTCTATGAACATAAATGCGCAATCGCTTCGTTTCCGAGATACGTTCCATTTTGACGACGACGATCGATGCTATTCTCTCTGTACACCTTTTCTATACTTTCTAGACGTATCACAGAACAATAAAATTATTATTTATGATGATAATTACTATTATTATTATTTATTATTATTATTTTTTTCCGTCTTTTCTCGTACGTAATGCGTCGGAAATGAAGTGGCTCGCGCATGTATTAATCAAGATAAAAATCCTGTCATATTAATAATAATAATATAATTATAATTATAATTTTATTGTTCGCTGATATATCTAGAAAACATATAATAGGTGTACAGAGAATAGCATCGTCCTCGGAAAAAAGCAATAACACCCTGTTATACAGGGTGTAACAAAAGTCGGTTCTCATAGGGAAATAAGATATAACCGAAATGAACGAGAAAATAGTTTTAATTATACATTACAAACAATACGATTAACTTACACATTAATCCAGTACATGCTCAAATTGCATTCCATGCAATTCCACGTAATACATACAAACTCATCACGATCAATTCTGTTATATCTTATTTCGGTGCTCTTCCAATATGTGCTCTACCGCGAAACTGTGATCTACCATATTCCAATACGTGCTCTACCGTGAAACTAGCCTTATAAGGCTAACTAACGAAAATATCATGACTTAACCTAACCAATCGTTAGGTCAACTATACGCCCTTGACGATTGGTTAGGTTAAGTCGTGATATTTTCGTTAGTTAGCCTGGAATATGGAATATTAGTTGGAATATGGTAGATCACAGTTTCGCGTAGAGCACATATTGGAAGAGCACCCTTATTTCCCTATGAGAACCGACTTTTGTTACATCCTGCGTGTGTATATATATATATATATATATATATATGTGTGTGTGTGTGTGTGTATATACTTTATTTTGTTTGTGTGTGTGTTTATGTAAGAATGAATCGATGGACTGGAAATGTCATCAGAAATCAGTCGCCACTTCTTTAGTGCTAAGTGCCACTCAAGACCCAATGGTTTTCTGTCCGAATCGTAAACGTTTCATTCGCCTGCATCGCTTTCGAGAGTGGCACTGTTTCAGTATGTTTATGGCCCTCATTCTCTCGGTAAACGCGGAGAAATACGATCGTTTCCTTTCCGCTATCCTTCAATTGGTTATTTGTTGTCCCCTCAAACGATACTCAACATGCCCCGATTTTTACTATATATATATATATATATATATATATATATTATATATATATATAAGGTAAATTTATAGTTTCAACCACAACTCATTTTGAAAAATAAAAATTAGGTTTTCCGTTGGTTTCTGATGTGATTCATCCGAAAATGACATTCATTTCCGTCGCAAATTACTCGTTTTTGTGATTCCCCCTCCCTACAATATGGGGGGAATGCGTGGGAAATCGGGGTTTTTGGGTGGGTGGGGATCAAAAACGAGTGATTTGCGACGGAAATGAATGTCATTTCAGATGAATCACATCAGAAACCAACGGAAAACCTAGGAAACCTTACCGATCTTTACGGGGGCTCCGACCCCGTACCCCCGAGACCTAAATTATACATGTTAAGTTATGCACTTTTTTAGTCTTCATCTAGGGCACATGACGAACCAAATTCTCAAAGTCGAAACCACACGAACAGCACGTCATAATTCTATCACAAACACGACCAAACTGAATCCAATTAGGAAAAAAAAATAGGCAGAACAAAAACCAACCAACTAATTAAGTCGCAGAGTAGCGTAAAAATAGACCAATCAGGAAAAATATTTTATGAAAAAAATTCGCATTTGACGTGACGTCACGTCAAATGGATATCGTTAATTAAAATTCCAGAAGCAAATATCTCCATAAATATGATCGACCGAAAAATTTTTTACTTAAAGGAAAGGTTTTATTTATTATTTTCTACGCATTGCAATAATTTTTATTAGAAACTGAGGTGAGAGGGTCATTTCCGTCGCAAACCACTCGTTTTTTATCTCCCCCACCCAAAAACCCCGATTTCACAAAAACGAGTAATTTGTGACGGAAATGAATGTCATTTTCGGATGAATCACATCAGAAACCACCGGAAAACCTAATTTTATTTTTCAAAACGAGTTGTGGTTGAAACTATAATAATACCTATATAAAATATATATATATATACTGTATATATATATAAAATATATATATATATATATATATATATATATATATATATATATATATATATATTATATAAAATATATAAATATATAAAATATACACACACACACACACACACACACACACAGTGCGTTCGAAAAGCCTCTCCGCAGTCAACCAACACTTTAAAAAAAGTGTTTGACAACAAGTGTAGACGAGTTGCTCTGTGCCTGCAAAATGGTGGAGAACACTTTCAACACATGCTGTAAAATCAAAAGGTTATGTAATAAATCACTAAATCATGGTTGAATATTAACATAGCACTGCGGAGAGACTTTTCGAACGCACTGTATATATATATATATATATATATATATATATATATATATTATATATATATATATATATATATATAATATATATATACAGGGTGGGCTGTAAGTTTCCATACATAGGAAAATTTAAATACGTGCGTCGGTATTTGGATCAGCAGTTTCCGATGCTTGGATTGGTCGGCGTGGTCCTGTGGAGTGGCCTCCCAGATCCCCAGATCTCACCCCCCTTGATTTCTATCTTTGGGGGCACTTGAAGGCCATGGTGTATCAGGAAAAGATACGAGACATAAATCATCTAAAGGAACGTATCACCAACGCCATTACAAGCATAACGTCAACTGTGCTAATGCGTGTTCATCAACAGTGGGGAACACGTATTGAAATGTGTTTTCAAAACAATGGCAACCATGTAGAGCATATTATATAAATAAAAATGGTTGTCCATAAAAAAATGTTTATTTTTCCTATGTATGGAAACTTACGGCCCACCCTGTGTATTATATATATATATATAATATATATATCTATGTGTGTGTGTGTGTGTGTGTATATTGTTTAAAAATCGATTAGACGCATATGTTGATAGATTGGGTATAATTTAAGGTAGTAAAATTAAGGCTTTGTGGTTCGGAACCCACGTAAAATTGTAGGTCCCCTCCGCCACCACGGAGGACATGCAAAATACACAATTACGAACACAGTTAGGTAGACCAGTCTACCGAACTGTGTTCGTAATTGTGTATTTTGCATGTCCTCCGTGGTGGAGGATTGGACCTACAATTTTACGTGGGTTCCGAACCACAAAGCCTTAATTTTACTCCATCTAGGACGTTTTGGCGCCGACATTTTGGTGCTGGACGTTTTGGCGCCGCCGTTTGGGCGCGGAGCCGGTTTGGCGCCGCCGTTAATTAGTATTAAGTATTAAGTAGTAATACTTGGTTATTAACCTGAAGTGCTGTCTGTCTTTTCAGATAAGTTGTGTTGTTGCCCTTAATAGCATAAATATCTGAAAATATATCAAGTAAGAAAGGGAAACAGAAGTTTTCACATAATGGATATTTGTATTTGTTTGATAAATGTAGCAAGCGCGACCCTTCGTTACTTTTTTGGCGGTGCGAGCAAAAGAGTCAGTGTATTATAAGGTGTATATATAATATGGGTACTTTTCCGTTATCTGCCCCATTGACGATTGGTTAGGTTCAGTCATGATATTTTCGTGAGAACTAACAAAAATATCACAACTTAACCTAACCAATCGCCACTGTCCGGTTAGGTCAACTGTACGCCCTTGACGATTGGTTAGGTTAAGTCGTGATATTTTCGTTAGTTTTAACAAAAATATCACGACTTAACCTAACCAATCGTCAAACGGCGCCCAAACGGCGGCGCCAAAACGTCGGCGCCAGAACGTCGGCGCCCAAACGTCGGCGCCAAAACGTCGGCGCCAGAACGTCGGCGCCAAAACGTCACATTCCGAATTTTACTACCCTAAATTATACCCAATCTCTCAACATATGCGTCTAATCGATTTTTAAACATGTTTATAGACGTGCTACTAATTACTTCTACCGGCAAACTATTCCAGCTATTTACTATTCTATGCGTAAAAAAGTTTTTGGTACCTGCTGTCTCGAACCTTCTACTTGTCAACTTACACCCGTTATTTCTAGTCCTATTATATTGAGATATTTCGAAAAAGCTATCTCTATCTACGTTATCGAACCCATTCATAATTTTGAAAACCTGGAGTAAATCACCCTTTAGCCTCCTAGTCTCGAGTGAAGTCAATTTTAACTCCTTAAGCCTATCCTCGTACGACTTTGACCTAAGCGACGGAATCATCTTAGTTGCTCGTCTTTGAACTCTTTCGATTTTGCCTATATCTTTGCGCATATGCAGATTCCAAAATTGGACCGCGTACTCCAAATGGGGTCTAACTAATGATTTATAAAGAGGAACTATAATATCGCGCGATTTGTACTCAAAATTCCGAGCTATAAAACTTAACACTTTGTTCGCTTTATTGACTGCTGCTGTACTTTGTTTCGCTACTTTTAAGTCACTAGTAACTATAACTCCTAAATCTTTTGCCTGCTCTACGCTTGTTAACTCCATCCCTGAGAATACTATACGCAAAATTACCCTTACGCGAACCTATATGTAAAATTTTACACTTATCGATGTTAAATCTCATTTGCGATGTGACTGACTAATCAACGATTTTATTCAGATCCTCCTGGATTGTACCTCTATCTTCGTCATTAATCGCCCTACCACCCAGCTTCCTGTCATCCGCAAACTTTGAAACTGTACTGACTAAGCCGACATCTAAATCGTTAATATATATAAGAAAAAGCAAGGGGCCCAATACAGAACCCTGAGGAACGCCACTCGCTACATTAGTCCAACACGACTCCGCTCCATCAACGACCACTCTCTGTTTCCTACCTCGCAACCACTCTTCTATCCAATTTATTACTACACCCCTGATTCCATGAGCCTTATTTTTTTCAATGAATCTTTTGTGCGGTACGGTGTCAAACGCTTTTTGAAAATCTAAATACACTACATCAACCGCCCGATGACTATCGTAAACATCAACCACGCTTTGAAAAAATTCTAAAAGATTAGTTAAGCAAGATTTGTTTCGCCTAAAACCGTGCTGCGTATTTCTAACTAAGTTATGCAATTGTAAGTGTTCGACTATACGATCCCTAATTATTGATTCCAGTAGCTTACCTACAACAGAAGTTAAACTGATTGGTCTATAATTTCCCGCCGCATCTTTATCGCCTTTCTTAAAGATAGGTGTTACGTTTGCTAACTTGAAATTATCTGGCACGCACCCCTCAGAAATAGACGCATTAAAAATCTTTATTAGCGGCACAACAATGCTATCTTTTACTTCTTTTAGTTTTATGGGATATATGGAATCTGGTCCCGGTGATTTACACATTTTCATTTTATCAATATAACGCATTACCTCCCCTTCACTAACTACAATATTATCCAAAATATTACCATTATCCATTACCGGATCTAGAAATTGCGAAGCCCTTGGCCAGGGGTGGGGAAACCCTCGCCCGCGGGCGAAATTTCGCCCACGAGCTAATTTCAATTCGCCCGCTTAGGTATTTATTATTTACTAAAAATTATTTATTTAAAGCCCAGCAAATAGCTTTTTAAAATACATCTTATATACAGCGTGTCCCAAAGAAATGTATACCCACTTTGTTCGATAATACCAGCTATGAGGATAATAAATATATTACTTTTTATATGTTTTTTAATAAAGAATTTTCTCCTGAGTCTAAATATGTAATTATTTTTATTAAAAATTGAAAAACAAAAAAGTTACAGATGTTTAAATTATAATTATTATTTTCGAGACTTCATGTGCGATATTTTCTAATATTTTTGCACGTATACGAGATAAGTTTGAAACCGACGGCACTGTGCAAAACTTACAAAAACAACGTTCTGGAAGACGTCGAACATCTTAGATAAAGTGTCATTTAACCATGGAATTTGTAATTTTTTTGAATTAACTAATAATTACAACATTTATGCTTCAATATCAACACTAAACATAAGTATCTCAAAACAGTCGGTTAAAATATTAGAAAATATCGCACATGAAGTCTCGAAAATAATAATTATAATTTAAACATCTGTAACGTTTTTGTTCTTCAATTTTTAATAAAATAATTACATATTTAGATTCAGGAGAAAATTCTTTATTAAAAAACATATAAAAAGTAATATATTTATTATCCTCATAGCTGGTATTATCGAACAAAGTGGGTATACATTTCTTTGGGACACGCTGTATTAAGCTTAAAATTTGCCAGACGCCCGCGGAGGTGTTTATGTTATCGATTTTCGCCCTTGGTACTGAAAAGTTTCCCCACCCCTGCCCTAGGCAGATCTAGAAATTGCGAGGCCCTAGGCCTATATATATGAAAATATGGACTTAATTATCGGTACTATACCAGCAATATTAGAATCCCGCATAGACAGAACTATGCCAGCACTTAAAAATTAAACCAAACCAAAATAATCACGCATGGAAATTGTATAAGAAATATAAATAAACCATACAAATAAGTATAAATTATAATATGAATCAAGATTTGTATCGAAAATATAAGACAATGATTTCTAAGATTTATATAATATTATAGGTAATGACTTTCCATAGTATACAAACGTTTTTCATATGTGATGTATAATAGATGTTGACATTTCATTTTTTATAATAGTGAGCGATCGACTTATCAGGCTAAATATTAATGCTTTAATATTTGGTTCAGATGCTCCTTGAATATACAGCAATGCTTTTCTACTTTTCTAAGAGCTAAACTCTTCAATTAATTGAGAATAATCTAATGAATTTGTTATATCGTTTTCTATTGATAACATAGCTAATGATTGCAATCTCGCTTGAGACATGGTGGAACGCAAATATGTTTTAATAAGTTTGAGACGCGAGAAACTTCTTTCAGCCGAAGCAACAGTAACTGGGATGGTTAATACTATTCGAAGTGCAACATAAACATTAGGATAAATCTCACTTAGTTGTTTTTGCACTATATAAACAAGGGCATTTCCGAGATCTGTTTTCTCAGGTATAAACCTGCAAGTACTTTAAGTTCTTCATAGAGTTCTAAATCATTAATATCACTTGAACAGAACGCGCAAAACGGCTTGTGCGAGGCCCTAGGCGATCGCCTAGTTCGCCTATAGCTAAATCCGGGCCTGTATATAATTATAATATATATATATATATATATATATATATATATATATATATATATATATATATTATATATATGTGTGTGTGTGTGTGTGTGTGTGTATGTATATATATATATCATTATCGTGACCGTAACTCCAATCCTAATCTTGATTGTACTCATAGTGTTAATATTTATCATAATCATAATCTGATCTTAATGATAATTTTTATAATAATCATGACCATAATCTTAATAATGATATTGATCATAATTATGATCACATGATTTCAATCTTAATCTGTAATGAATCTGTGATCATTATCCTCTCAGTTCCGTTATTTTTTGTTTTTAGGGGGACGACTGGAGTGACCCTTCTCATCAAGACGTTCTTTGGACCGTCGTTTCTCTACTCGACGACAACGACAACGATCCCAAGATGAAAACGACCTTTGTTAATCTTTCCCTTTCTGAGAGCACCGAAGAAGGGAGACTGTTGTCGGAGTTTCCTGCCGTAGACGCGGACGAAGTACGTATTCAATTGTTGAATTTAGTATTCACGTCTGTGGCAGTTATTCTTTGTAAACGTTCGGAAACGTGTCGATTTACTTTTATTTCTAAAGGACGGAGAAGGGAAGGTGTTCTACTCCATTGATCCTTTGTCGGACCGGTCGCGACGCTTCAAAATCGATGACGTAGGACGGGTTCGTCTACGTCGTCGCCTCGATCGGGAGGAAGAGGCCTTTCACACTGTCCGGATCTTCGCCATCGACGGTGGTACTCCGTCTCGAACGGCGACCGCGTCTCTTTACGTCACTGTCACTGACGTGAACGACAACGCGCCGATAATTAAGAGCCCGTCGAGTCTCTTCCTCGAGGAAAATGTTGGGCCGCGTCATCTGGCTGACGTTTATTTGGACGACCTCGACGACTGGAAGCGAGGCAACGGACCCCCTTTCAAAATTCGTCTCGACGAACGGGCGCCTTTCGACATCAGAAGGAATTTCGCAGTCAAGTTTCGTCCAGGTAAGTCCAAACAATCCTTTCCAAACTTTTTATTAATTTGTTTTCAGCATCAGATAGGATGGAAGTGTTAGGATGAAACTTCGAATCACAGAATCGCGTTGCAGGATGTAACCATTATATATATATATATATATATATATATATATATATATATATATCCTTAAGGAATAGTAACGGAATGGCGTCAGAAAATATTAGTAATTTTTTTGAGCGATTGTTGACAAACCCGCCCCTTTTACAGAAGTCTCCGCCTACGAAAGCGGGACCTGTACATCTCGCACCGATGTGTATTCAGAAAGATTGGTTAGAGATTATGAATTGTCCAACCAGGGATCATGTTTCATTTCTTCTGAAGGCTGACCAATGAGAACTAAAATATTTTTGTACCTTAAATTCAATACTATTTCGTTAGAAAAAAAAAATATGTGTGTGTGTGTGTGTGTGTGTGTGTGTGTGTGTGTGTGTGTGTGTTTTAAAGCTGCAAATAAGAATTATGGGTATAAGAATATGCCACCTTTAAGAATAACTTTTTTATTAATTTTTTTACATTTACATATATTATTTTCGTGACATGAAACTGCAACTTTCGATCCATAATTGGGATGAGACTTTATTGCGTAATGATATTAATAGCACATGGATGATATGGATAACACATGGATGGAATATTACATTTAGTATCGAGTAATATTCCATTACGTTAAAAGAGACTGGCGAAGTCCGTTAAACGTAAGTGGTTGAATGCTAAAATTAAAAGTAACTTAACGTTAAAAAAGAACTCGTATTTTAAATTTAAAGAAGCAAATAATTTGTCGGATGAAAATGCTTTCGAGCTATTGAGAAGACGAAGCAAAAAAGCTCATTAGAAAAAGTAACCACAATTATGAGCTATATATATGAACCAAGTTAAATCGAATCCGAAGGAATTCTATAATTATGTTAGGAATAAAAAAGTAGCTTCGTGGACTGTTGGTCCACTCATAGGCGAAAACGACGAACAAATTTATGATGACTTACGAATGACGGAAGTTTTAAACAAATTCTTCTCTGTAATCATGCTCAGTGATGATCATTTAAAGCGAGTGAAAGTGAAATATTCACGGCCATAGGTAAAATTAATCTTAATAAAACTCCGAGTCCGGATAAATTCTACCCTAGGGTACTTAAAGAAATGAACTGCGCAATAGTCTCTTCTCTCACATATATATTTAATGATAATAATAATAATAATAATAAATCGTTGCAGTCTGGAGAAGTTCCGTTCGAATGGAAACTAGCAAACATTACGCCATTATTTATAAATTGGAACAAATTGCTTCCGGGAAATTATCCTCCCATTAGTTTGACTTCGGTATTTTTTTAATATCGTAAATATATATAAAGAAAGTAGAACGGTAGATGTTATATACGAATAATTCAATTTTCAAAAAAGTGTTTGATAAAGTGCTCCATAGGAGATTATTAGCTAAAACTTCATTCTCACGGAATTGATGGTAATGTTCTGAAATGAATTGAAAATTGACTAAATGGACGTAAACAAAGCGCGGTCATCAATGGTAAAACACCTAACTGGAGATCAGTTAATACCTAAGTGGAGATCGGATAACGCCTAACTGGAGATCAGTTCTTTTTATTATTTATATCAATGACATCGACATAGGAATTAAGAGTATAATTTCAAAATTTGCGGATGATACCAAACTTGGGGGTACGAACAAAATCAGTGGCAGAACGTTTGCAGAGTCAAAGAGATATTACTAAGTTACTCGAATGGGCAGAAATTTGACAAATGAACTTTAATAAAGATAAATGTAAAACATCGCGTATCAGTAGAAACAATGTTAAAGAAAAATATTTTACGCGCGACGAGGCACAAACGATTGTTACAGAAGAAGATTTAGGTATTATTGCTGTCGACACTCTTAAACCGAGTAATCAATACGTTGAAGCGGTGAGTAAAGCAAATAGAACCTTAGAATTTATTGGTAGATTATTTGAATTTAATCCGAAAAAACAATGGTAACATTATGTGATTCCTTAGTACACCCCCACCCGAAATACGGCAGTTAGTTCTGGTCCCCATATTTACGACGGGACATAAACAGAATGGAGAGAGTACAGCGACGGGCTACTAAGATGATTCGTAGACTTAGAAGCAAATCATACGCTGCTGTTTCGAAACATTAAATTTATTTTCACTCGTAAAAAGGCGAATTTGAGGAGATTTAATCCAACTGTCTAAATGATTAAAGGTTTTGATAAATCGCCGCGAAAAAATATTTCACCTTCACAAATGCGGATAGAACTCGCGGTAACAGTCTTAAATTAGTGGGTAAACATTTTAATTCTAATGAAGCTAAACATTTTTTTCTTCAATTTATAGTTAATTTGTGGAATTGATTGCCAGCCACCGTAGTTCAAAGTAATTCGATCGAATCCTTTAGAAAGAGACTAGGTGCTTATCTTGCCTTTAGCCTCCAGTTAGAAGCATTTATTATTATCGCATAAAAGTATTGTAGAATTTTCGTTCGGATTTTCTCCTCTTTGCTTTAAAATTTTTCAATTATTTTTGAAATTCCTTCCTTTCTTTCAACTTTACTTCTTTGCTTTGCTTTGAAATTTTAAAATATCTTCACATTTTTCTTTTTTTTTTGGCCTCCTTTCTGAAACAGACAACTTCGTAGTAGGGCTGCGCATTTCCGCTCTTTTCTTAATCCCAGGAAACGGGATTAAAAAACTTGCAATCCCGGGATTAAAACAATTAAATAAGGTTGAAATACTGGAATAAATTAAATAACTAAACAGAAAATTTCCTTTTATTGAACAAAATCATGCTTTGATAAAAACTTTCTAGAGACTAATAAAAATTAAATTATTGATTTATTTGGATTATCACTTAAAATAATGCTTTAAAAAACGCGGATGATCAATACTATTATCAATTAAAGATGTTCGGAGTTTTGTGATGACTAATCCTACAGCAGAAAATGCTCTTTCCGATTCCATTGAAGTTGGAAGAATTGTCGCCAGAGCATTAAATAAGAGGTTTAAATTTTCTGTTCTATTACCAGTGACGTCTATATAAATATTAATTTCTTTTATGACGTTCTTTACGTCGTATCTCAGGCGCAAATCTTGTTGGTCTGTGGTTCCCATTTCTTTCTGCACAACTGCATCCAATTTTTCTTCCAAGGACCTTTGATTTGAAGATGAGTTAGAGGAAAAGACTTTGAGTTCTAGTGGTGTATCAAAAAACTACGTCCGACCAGAGGCGTACCGAAGGGGAGGGCGACAGGGGTGATCGCCCCCCCTTGAGCTAATAAATTATTATTTTTATGTATTTAATTTACATATTCAATTAAATATTTTACATATTTAATTTCATGCGCCAATCGAAAAATGTTAGCTAGCTTTCTAGCGATTTTGTTTTTCATGAATACTGCGTCATTTTTCATAGCACCTGGCAACCGCAGTTTATCGATTTTTGTTTATATTCATTTAAATATTTAGTTTGTGAACTTTCTAAATTTTGATAATTTTAAGTATTGATTAAAACTTTGTGTGCATGAATGTGTGTGTGTGTGTGTGATCATGTGTGAAGGCCGCTTGGTCTCAAACATGTAACTAATAAATGAAATGAAATATTAAGTATGTTATTTTTAAAATTTGGTATTCAGTTTCAAAGTTTTAATTTAATTTAAAATTTTTCACATTGTATCGCGCACACACAAAAGTTTGTGTGTATTTTGTTTGGATTTTTTATTTCATTATAATGGACTTTAATGTTACTCGATGATATACTGCAGAGCTTGAATTACAGATTCAGTGAGCATATTCAGCAAGCTATGAAAATGCGATTTTTGGTACCAAAATTTATTGATAAAAATTCTCGAGCGAAGTATGATGATGACATTGAAAAGTCTTACACGTTTTGAAATGAAATACTGCCTTCAGCAACACTTCAGCAAGCTATAGGATGTTTGGGCGGAGATGTGGAAGTCAGTACCTAACGTGTGTAGACCAACAGATGCTATCTTGGCCTTGGATAAATGTGACAGAAACAGTTTTTCTGTCATACATAGTTTATTACAGGTTATTGCTGTCCAGCCTGTAACGACTGCTACTCCTGAGCGATCATTTTCAAACTTACGAAGGTTAAAAACTTGGTTACGATGTTACCATGGGAGAAGAGTGTCTGTCAGGTTTGGCGATAATGACTATGAATAGGAGTAGACTCACCTTAGATGAAGCCCCTCT
Organism: Bathynomus jamesi; assembly: GCA_023014485.1. Classification (NCBI taxonomy): domain Eukaryota; kingdom Metazoa; phylum Arthropoda; class Malacostraca; order Isopoda; family Cirolanidae; genus Bathynomus; species Bathynomus jamesi. Next base: position 1,065,266 of record JAJOZX010000367.1, on the reverse strand, counting down.
TATTCTTAATAACTTTGCCAGGAAAAAAGCGAGGCGCCTGAATTTATTGTTAGAATAATTCTAAGATCTTATTATGCATTAATAAAACGTTGATGTACGTTATATCGAGCAATTTTCAGAATAAATTTGATATATTCATGCTAAAAAGAGATGCTCTACAGAGTCTACTGTAGTCTATTTTAAAGGGTAGAAAATGTAGTCTCAGCCTAAAACTTCAAATTTTCTGGCAAACGATGTCTCCGGACCTCCTAGAAACTCGCGCCTTCGGCGCTAGCTCTTGCCTCCCCTACTACTAAAAATCTAAAATGGCTTAGGATCCCGAAAACTCTTAATCGGGCCCTGAGAATAATTTTCTTTTATAAAGGTAACAGTCCAAGGAAATGCTTAATCTCGAAATTAGCACTTTTTTATTCTTATGTTAATACAAATCTGAGCATCCTAATTGCGGTTTGCATTGAATATTATGTTACTAATCAGATTTTTATCATAATTTATATATTTTTTATAATATAATTTTGATATTTTTATTCATAATGTGTCTTAGCAGTAGCTAATTAATCATCTCTAACTGAACGATAAGCTCATCATGAACGTACATAGAAATTATTTATCTCTATTTCAATTATACTTCTACGATTAGTTCCAAGTTCGTCCCCCACCCTTGGCAAATTTCTGGGTACGCCCCTGCGTCCGACTCACTTTTTCTGAAAAGCCTGGCAAAACAACTCTTTGGCAGTTGTTTGCAATGTTGATTTAGAAGGCATTGAAAAACTAGGACAAGTTGAATTAAATGCTATTATAGGATTGTTTAAATATTTATATAATCGTGCGAGCTTCTTATTACGTCTCTCTTAAAGTCTTTTTTCTACTGATTGTTTTAAGGTGGTAGAAAAACAAGTTTTCTGTTCTCTCAACTCATTTACAATAAAAGCAAACACAGCAATGTTGCATCTCTGCTACCAAGCTTCTCCAATCCAATTTTAACCCGTTCTAAAGATGAAATAATAACATTTGTATATTCCAATTCTCAGGGCCGCCGAGAGGGCGGGGAAGCCGGGTTAAATCCCCGGGCCCGGACCTCTAGGGGGCCCGGAAAGAGGGGGGCTAAAATCTAAAAATATTAATAAAGCAATTGATTAAATAACAGAGAGGAAATATAATTAATGAACATATATTTTATAGAGATTATCATAGTCAAACCAAAACAGATAAAATATTATCTGCGGTCCACTAATGCCCAAGACCGACTAACAGATCTGGGAACCATTGTAATTGAAAGCCAGTTAGCCCGTACTTTAAATTTCATCAGAATCATTTACCACTTTGCTAGAGAGAAGGCAAAGAAAGTACATTTCTAATTATGAAAATCTTGCAGTAAACAATTGTCTTGCCTTCATGGACTGGTACTGTATTTGTAAATTGTATGGTGATAGCATTAATATAAGTGATTCGAAAAATAAAATGGTCATTTTCCTCTGAGTTGTTTATTCATACTGTATGTTTTGAATAGCGACTTAGACATATAATGAGTTTGCTTGTTATGTACACAAAAAACATTCATAATAAAATACTGGGTAACAGGGGGGCCCATATACCAATCCTTCCCCGGGGCCCGTGACAGCTCTCGCCGGCCCTGCAAATTCTTCATCTGAAATATCCATGCCCTTTCCAATCCTGAGGTCATTCAGTGCTTTCGAAATTGGTTTTCTTAGTGGTCAAAATCTTTCAAACATTACTATTAAACAATTCCATCTTGTTTGTGAATCGAGTTGAAGATGAAGTTCTTTGTTATGCTCAAGTCTTACATATTTTTGTAAGATTTCATTTTTCAAGGGCGATCTAAGAAATAATTTCACAATTTTTCTCACTTTTGTAATAGTGCTAGCAATGTGTACATCTTCAAACCCTTCTGCTAGTTGAATAGCAGAAGCTTATGGACACTTCTCAAATGACGAAGCAAACCACTTGTTGAATATCCTTTGCATTTTATTGTTGCAGAACATTTCTTGCACTTAACACTTTCATTTCCTTCTAGTAATTCAAAATGCTGCCATGATTTGGATTCACTTTGGCTGCGTGACATGATGGGATTATAATTTATAACAATGATATAAATATATGGACATAATGTGGTACGGCAGATCAACAGACATTACACTATGACACAAGCGGTAGACTGAGTGTTAGTTAAGAAACCTGCCGCTTGCGCTTGGTTGCGCTTTTATACTATTGGTTGAAATTATTCAAGAATGTTATATAATGTTATACATGATTAGCAAAAATTTAGTTATAAATTTTAGTATGTTTCAAAGGTTTAACATAATAAGAAGAAAAATTATAAATTCTAATGGAATTTAATATCAAATATATCATAAACATTTTTTAAATAGAAGTAAAATCCATTCTAGCAGTTTCTAGAAAGAACGAACTTAAAGCGATAAGATAGTTACCAATTAGTCAATACCCAATCAATTTTCAGTTTAATTTTTCAGTAGGAAGAAAATGATATTATTTCACCCCATACTGAAGCGAAAACGGTTTTCAAAGTTTAAAAAACAGGTGAACGAAAACTTCAATTGTGAAAAGTCTTTGCATGAAATAAATATACCTCACAATAAAACTGTGTTTAAAAGTCTCCCCTGAAAATAGAATACCGGGAAATCCCGGGATCGATGACAGTTTTCCAGGGAAGTGAGCTGTCTACTTTCCTTCCAGGATCCCGGATGCCCAGCCCTACTTTGTAGGAACTAGCTCGTCTGTTCATGTTTGGTGCCCTTTGTATTACAATACTAATTATAAGAATCATTTTGACACTTCCAAACGTAATTCCTATAAAAGGCTTTGACTAATACTAATATATATATATATATATATATAATATATATCTATATATATAAATATATTATATTATATATATATATATCACACACACACACACACACACCCACACTGAATCTAGTGATGACAAGCCTTGACAAAGGAAGACTAATCTCTAAAGTACAAGTGTAAAGCATGACGAACGTTTGAGAATATAACCACATCTCGTGAATCGCATTTTGGGTCCATGAATTCCGGCAAATAGGAACTGAAACCATATCACGTAATTCCCTACCAATAAAGTCGTCAAGTAACCTCAAACGCGTGAAATGATAAGGAAGACTTTAAGTATTTGAAGCCAAATGAGATATACAAATTTACTGTTTTCAACCTTTTGTTATTTATGTTCTTGGTGTTAAAATCGACTTTGAGTTATCAGGTTGTAACATAAATTCTGCTCGATTAGAAAACGGACGATAGATAATAGAATAACTTCAAGATAATGTGAAATAGTTTTAGAAATGTTACAAAATACATGCGGCGACAGGTTCGCACAGGTTTTATCACGATACAGAATGATAGAGAATGACTTAGGCTAGTGTAGGCTTAGGCTAGTGTAGGATTAGGCTAATGAATATTTTCTCTGGTGTTTTTCATACAGTTTCAACGCCCCCCCCCCTACGATATTCAATAATTGAAAAAACATGGAACCCACGAAAGAGCATATTCGACATGTGATGCTGTATGAGTTCCATAAAGGATCTAACGCTAGTGAATCCGCAAAAAACATTCAAAGAGTTTATGGAAATGATGTTGTGAGCGAATGGATGTGTAGGAGATGGTTTGAGAAGTTCAGAAATGGAGACTTCAGTCTGAAAGATTATCAACGAACAGAACGACCAAATGAGTTAGATGAAGAGTTGCTGAAAGCAACAGTGGAGGAAAACCCAACGGTAACTGTAAGAGAACTTGGCCTGCAACTCGGCGTTAGCCATATGACCATTCATCGTCATTTGAAGCTGTTAGGAAAAGTAGTGAAGGTTGAAAAATGGGTTCCGCATGATTTGTCACAAGCGAATCTTCAACATCGAATCGATATTTGCACATCACTGCATTCTCGGCAACTGCAGGCTCCGTTTTTGAATCGGATCGTCACTGGGGATGAAAAATGGGTCCTCTATAACAATATTAAGCGACGACATCAGTGGCTTAGCCGTGAAACAAAGCCTGAACCTCAGCCAAGGAATGGACCCCATCCAAAGAAAATTTTGCTATGCGTTTGGTGGGATATGCAAGAAATTATTCATTTTGAGCTTCTGCCAAATAACCAAACAATCACAGCTGAAGTCTACTGCCAACAACTCCAATGATTGAAGATGGCATTACAAGAAAAACGTCCTGGATTAATTAATCGCAGAGGTGTTCTATTGCACCAGGAGAACGCGCGCCCTCACACTGCTCGAATCACCACTGCCCAATTGGAGGCATTTGGTTGGGTAAAAATGCCTCATCCACCTTATTCTCCGGACATCGCACCTTCAGACTACCATTTATTCAGAAGTTTGCAACACCACCTAGATCAGGGGTCACCAACCTGGGCGGTAGCGCCCACTAGTGGGCTCACATTAAAGGTAATTAAACATTTATTTCATTATTTATTTTATCGATTATGTTGATTTATTCTTTTTGATCTAAGGTGGATGATAAGCTCTTTTAATTTTCAAAAAATCGTAAAAGTGGGCGGTGAACAAAAAAAAGGTTGGTGACCCCTGACCTAGATGGACAAAGTTGCAATCCGGGGAAGCTATCGAAAACGAAGTGATCGCTGTTTTTAACTCGAAACCAAGGAATTTTTTCGAACGTGGCATAAAAAACTTTTCTACAGGTGGGAGGAGGTTACAGAAAAAGAGGGGAATTATATTGATGATTAATCTGTCATTATGTCCTTTAATTTTTGTTCTGAATGAACTAAAAAATCGAGCAGAATATATGTTACATCCTTTATATAAAGAACCCATTTGCTAAAGGTATTCAAGTAGACATTTTAAAACTTGCCTGATAAATGCAAAAACTTCACTTTTTTACGTGAAGGTCAAAATATGAGAATAAAAACCCACTCTAATAGACAGAGTTTATTTCCACGACAGTTTTTTTTTTTTTTTTTTTTTTTTTTTTGTGTATCCACCCGAGGAGGATGCCAGTGGGCGTCGAAACTGTCGTGGAAATAAACTCTGTCTATTAGAGTGGGTTTTTATTCTCATAAACTTGCCTGATGTTGGGGGGGAAAGTGATTATATAATTTCATTTTAATCCCAAACCACTTCCAATTTAAAGGATACTGACAATGTTGCATCCAAACCAACTCTTGTTTCTGCATATTATATATAATAATATTCAAAGGAATACAAAGGACGCCAAAGAGCAACAGACCGTCTGGTCCCTACAAGGCTGTGTTTCAGAAGGAAGGTTAAAAAGTGCAAGAAAATTTAAAGACAAGTGAAATTTTTAAAGTAAAGCAAAGCAAAGAAGAGAGCTTGAAGGGAAGGAAAGAAATTTAAAGATAAAGTGAAAAATTTAAAGTACAGAGGAGGGAATCTGAGTGAAAATTCTACAATACTTCTACGCGCTAACAAATGCTTCCAACTGGGGTTTAACTAAGGCAAGATAAGCATCTAATCTCTTTTTAAAGGATTCGATCGAATTACTTTGAACTGCGGTGGCTGGCAATCAATTCCACAAATTAACTATACGATTGAAGAAATAATGTTTAGTTCATTAGAATTAAAATGTTTACCCACAAATTTGAAACCATTACTGCAAGCTTTATCCGCATTTCTGAAGGTGAAATATTTTTCGGCGTCGACATTATGAAAACCTTTAATCATTTTAAATACCCGAATTAAATCTCCTCGAATTCGCCTTTTCACGAGTGAGAATAAATTTAACGTTTCTAAATGGGCATCGTATGATTTGTTTCTACGTCCAGGAATCATGTTAGTAGCCCGTCGCTGCACTCTCTCCATTCTGGAGTCTATGTCTTGTCGTAAATATAGGGATCAGAAGTGAACGCAGTATTTCGGGTGGGGGCGTACTAAGGAATTACATAATGTTAGCATTGTTTTCTCCGACTCAATAAATTCAAATGATCTGCCAATAAATCCTAAGATTCTATTTGCATTTCTGACCGCTTCTATACATTACTTACTCGGTTTAAGAGTGTAGGCAACAATAATAATAATAATACCTAAATCTTTCTCTTCCGTAACACTCGTTAGGGTCTTGTCTCGTTTAAAATGCTTTTCTTTAACATTATTTCTACTGATAAGCAACGTTTTACATTTATCTATATTAAAATTCATTTTCGCCCACTTCAGTAAATTATTAATATTATCTTGAATTTGCGAACGTTCTGCCGCCGCTGATTTTGCTCGTTCCCCGAGCTTGGTATCATCCGCAAATTTTGAAACTATACTCTTAATTCCCAAGTCGATGTCATTGACATAAATAATAAAAAGAACTGGTCCCAGAACTGATCCCTGAAGCACGTCGCTAGTTACACTTTTCCAGTTAGACGATTTACCATTACAGTATTGACCATTCTTCGTTTACCGTCCGCTAAACGAATTTTCGATCCATTTGGAAACATTACCATTAATTCTGGCGCTGTATCAAACGTTTTTTGAAAATCGAAATATATAATATCATTAAAGAAATCGAGCAAATTAGTGAGACAAGAAAGATTACGTTGAAAGCCGCGTTGAGAATCTTTGATTAATTTATTAATTTCTAAATGATTAACTATTTTGTCTCAAACGATCGTCTCCATAAGCTTAGGAACTACTGATGCCAGGCTAATGGGACGATAATTTCCGGGAAGTGATTTGTCCCCTTTTTCAAATATTGACGTAATATTTGCAATTTTCCAGTCGAACGGAACTTCTCCAGACTGTAATGATTTATTATTATTATTATTATTATTATTATTATTATTATTAAAATTATTATTAAATATATATGTAGAGACTATTGCCCAGTTCATTTCTTTAAGTACTCTAGGGTAGAGCTTTATCTAGAGAGGGAGTTTTATTAAGATTAATTTTACCTATGGCCGAGAGTACTTCAGTTTCACTAATGATAAAATCAATGAGCATGATTACGGGAACAGGAATATTGTTCATATTTTCGTTAGTGAAGATGGAAGAGAAGAATTTGTTTAAAACTTCCGTCATTTGTAAGTCATCGCAAATGTTTTTGCTGTTTTCGCCTATGAGTGAACCAATAGTCTTCGGAGCTACTTTTTTTATTCCTAACATAATTATAGAATTCCTTCGGATTCGATTTAATTTGGTTCAGTATATATAGCCAGGGCCGCCGAGAGGGCGGGGAAGCCGGGATAAATCCCCGGGGCCCGGACCTCTAGGGGGCCCGAAAAGAATGGGGATAAAATCTAAAAATATTAATAAAGCAATTGATTAAATAACAGAGAGGAAATATAATTAATGAACATACATTTTATAGAGATTATCATAGTCAAACATGAAACACTTAAATATCTGCTGTCCACTAATGCCCAAGACTGACTGACAGATCTGGGAACCATTGTAATTGAAAGCCAGTTAGCCCGTAATTTAAATTTCATCAGAATCATTTACCACTTTCTAGAGAGAAGGCAAAGGAGGTACACTTTTAATTATCAGGGTTGGCAAAAACCCAGCAAAAACCCCAAAACCCAGCAAAAACCCAACTACCCAGCAAAAAACCAGTTGGATTTTTGCTGGGTTTTGGTTTTTTTTGCTGGGTTTTTGCCAACCCTGCTAATTATGGAAATTTTGCAGTAAACAATTGTCTTGCCTGCATGGACTAGTACTGCATTTGTAAATTGTATGATGATAGAATTAATATAACTGATTCGAAAAATAAAATGGTCATTTTCCTCCGAGTTGTTTATTCATACTGTATGTTTTGAATAGTGACTTGGACATATAATGTTTGCTTGTTATGTACACAAAAAACATTCATAATAAAATACTGAGTAAATAGGGGGGTCCATATACCAATCCTTCCCCGGGGCCAGGGGAAGCTCTCGGCGGCCCTGTAAGGGGTTCCAAAAAGCCTTAGCCCCCCATTTGCAGCTTACATGTTTACTTATATCGAAATAGTTTTTCAGTGATTATAAAAATATACAAAATTCTTTATTTATTGCAGGTATTAAAATTACTCTAGCTGATAAAGTGATAATATAATGGCTTCTCAATTAATTGGTGATTCGGAGAGGCAACGTGTGATAGATCGCATACGAGCAATAACATTTCGGGAAGCTCGTGATGCTGGAGCCACCTTTATAACACGTTCATGGGTTGCCAAAACGTTGCGAAGAAGTGAGAACTTCGTCAAAAGAAATTGGAATAAAACTTTGGATGAATGTGAAATGGATACAACCAAATCTGGGCGCCCAAATTTGCCACTCTCTCAGGAAACAAAGGACATCATTGAAAGCGGTACGCGTAAGCGGAAAAACAGCTGTGCTAAACTTTCTAGAGAGATCGAAATGTTGCGAGGAAAGATCGTTAGTGGTGAGATCATTCGACTGTACCGTCATAGGCAAGGTTTAAAGCCTTGGCATGAACTTCCAAAGCCAAGAAAAACTCAACTTAACATCGATGACAGAATGTGGTTTGCCCATTATCTTGAAGATTGGGATGTGGATGATTTCATGCATTTAGCTGTCTCCGATGAATTTTTTGTTTACGTAACACGTCGGCCTAACTACCAAAATGATCGAATGTAGGTCACAACACCAGATGAAATCGATGATAATGAACATTATCGCGAATTATTAAAAAGTCCAGACTGCGTTGGTGTGTTTTTTTTGTTCACTGCAAAGAAGCTCATGTGGGTGCTAAAGCCAAATGGTCAGAGTTGGGATGGACAGTATTTTCGTGATATTATTCTATCCCAGCATGTCATTCCTTTTCTAAGAAGACCAAACAATGTTATAGATGTCGATCAGGTCACACTTCTGCACGATAAGGCCCCCTGCTTTAAGGCATTAGCCACTCAACAGTTGTTGCGGAACCATGAGATCGATTTCTTTGGAAATGAAGAATGGCCAGGAAATTCTCCTGACCTGAACGTCTGTGAACACATTGGATCAGTTATAAAGGACAAGGTTGAATGTCTCTTGTTTCAAGAACCTGCAGCAAATCGATTTTCGAAGGATACAATGACGCAACACATTGAAACTGTTTTAGCAAATTTGCGTAACGATCAAGATCTATTCACGTCACTTTTGGCAAGCTACCCAAAGCGAATTCAGGCTGTCTTGGAAGCTAATGGCGGGAACACCAAGTTTTAATTGTTTCTCATTAAATGCAGGATTAAATTCTCTTTTGTAAGGTATGTTTAGTTTTACTGTACCTCTAATGGTTTAGGCCATGGGCGGGGGGCCTAAGGTTTATTGAAGCCCCGTATATAGCTCATAGTTGCGCTTACTTTTTGTAACAAATGTTTTGCTTCGACTTCTCAATAGCTTGTATTTTTATCGGACAAATTACATTGGTCAACAAAGTTTTTGTCACAGAGATATTTTTACTTGAACTATACGTAATTTTTTACGTTGATTACAGAAATGAAAACAGAGTTGGTACTTACGTATTAACGGGGGCTACCACATATTGATGATTGGTTAGGTTAAATTGTAATATTTTCGTTAGTTGAAAATTTCTAATACATCATATTTTTTAAATAGCAATATTTTTTAAAATATTTACAATGATTTATATTTCAAACATTTACAATGATTAATACATGTTACACATTAGAAACAACATTTGTTTCTGGAGGCCAAAAATTTTTAATAGCATTAAGAATGGAATTGAATGGATCGTGATCATTAAATATTGCTATTTAAAAAATATGATGTATTAGAAATTTTCAACTAACGAAAATATTACAACTTAACCTAACCAGTCATCAATATGTGGTGCCCCCCCCCCGTTAATACGTAAGTACCACAGAGTTTTTCTATCACCCGCAGTTTTAGAGTGACACACGAATTTACCTTACTTGGGATTTGAGTCAGAATAGAAAGGGGGCGGGGTCTGCCCCTTGCTCCTCCTCTGCTTATAAGTTGTTGCACGTCACTATTGACTTTCATTTGTCAGTTACTCACTTGATTTCACTAATGCACATTTTACGTGAGTTCACTATGCATTTTCTACTTTGATTTTGCTATTACGTCTATAAATTAGTCCAAATTTCATTTTCGAGTTGGGTGATAGACAAATTTTGAGGTCATTTTTTAACTCGGCGATAAAAAAACTATAAGATCCACCTATTTTTGTTCATGTGACAAAAAAAAGTTATTTTTTTGTCATCCAGTTTTTTTTGTTTCTTTAAATTTGAAATACGCGTTCCTTTTTAACTTTAAGCTACTTTTAATTTTAGCATTCCACGATTTAGGTTTAAGAGGCTCTTTTTACGTAATGGGATATTACTCGATTCTAAACGTTTAAAATAATTATAAAAAGAAGTCCATGTGCCATTAATATTATTGTGCGATACAGCCTCATCTCACTTATGGGTCGAAAGTTGCAGTTTTACGTCACAAAATTATCTCTCTTAATATTAAAATCCAAAACGTATTCCAGGCTCTCCGAATTATGGACATTAATTTTAGTTTCAAATGTTACCTGCCAATGATCACTGGTGGAGAAGTAGTCTCCCACAGAGATATTATCAATTAAGTCTAGATCTGTACTTAAAACTAATCTACAGGGTGTCCCGTAAGTCTGGAACCATAGTGCAAAATAAGTAATTCATGTTTTTCCGTTTATGCAAGTGCCCATGATGTCTTTAAGTAAGGAAGAACGCATCCAGATAAATCTGCTCGTAGGAAATCGGAGTCAGAGGGAGGTCGCTGAGGAATTTAATAGATTGCATCCGGACCGCGCGCCGATAACACAGCTGTGTCGGCAAACTTATAGCAAAGTTCAGGGAAACGGGATCCATAGGAGATAAACCACGCAGTGACCTCCGAGGACATCCACCGACGATGACACAGCCGCTACCATCCTCACTCATTTCACAAGCAGTCCCCAAAAGTCTCTTCGGCGTTTTTATTGCCGTTTTTATGATTTTGCACGATGGTTCCAGACTTACGGGACACCCTGTACGTAGAATATTGCGTTTTCTCGTGGGTTCCGAATGACTTAGGCTAGTGTAGGATTAGGCTAATGAATATTTTCTCTGGTGTTTTTCATACAGTTACAACGCCCCCCCTACGATATTACAATAATTGAAAAAACATGGAGCCCACGAAAGAGCATATTCGACATGTGATGCTGTATGAGTTCCATAAAGGATCTAACGCTAGTGAATCCGCAAAAAACATTCAAAGAGTTTATGGAAATGGTGTTGTGAGCGAATGGATGTGTAGGAGATGGTTTGAGAAGTTCAGAAATGGAGATTTCAGTCTGAAAGATTATCAACGAACAGGGCGACCAAATGAGTTAGATGAAGAGTTGCTGAAAGCAACAATGGAGGAAAACCCAACGGTAACTGTAAGAGGACTTGGCCTGCAACTCGGCGTTAGCCATATGACCATTCATCGTCATTTGAAGCTGTTAGGAAAAGTAGTGAAGGTTGGAAAATGGGTTCCGCATGATTTGGCACAAGCGAATCTTCAACATCGAATCGATATTTGCACATCACTGCATTTTCGGCAACTGCAGGCACCGTTTTTTAATCGGATCGTCACTGGGGATGAAAAATGGGTCCTCTATAACAGTATTAAGCGTCGACATCAGTGGCTTAGCCGTGAAACAAAGCCTGACCCTCAGCTAAGGAATGGACCCCATCCAAAGAAAATTTTGCTATGCGTTTGGTGGGATATGCAAGGAATTATTCATTTTGAGCTTCTGCCAAATAACCAAACAATCACAGCTGAAGTCTATTGCCAACAACTCCAACGATTGAAGATGGCATTACAAGAAAAACATCCTGCATTAATTAATCGCAGAGGTGTTCTATTCCACCAGGAGAACAAGCGCCCTCACACTGCTCGAATCACCACTGCCCAATTGGGGAAAAATGCCTCATCCACCTTATTCTCCGGACATTGCACCTTCAGACTACCATTTATTCAAAAGTCTGCAACACCACCTAGATGGACAAAAGTTGCAATCTAGGGAAGCTATTGAAAATGAAGTGATCACTGTTTTTAACTCGAAACCAAGGGATTTCTTCGAACGTGGCATAAAAAAACTTTTCTACAGGTGGGAGGAGGTTATAGAAAAAGAAGGGAATTATATTGATGATTAATTTGTCATTATGTCATTTAATTTTTGTTTTGAATAAACTAAAAATTCGAGCAGAATATATGTTACACTCTATATATATATTATATATATATATATATATATATATATATATACAGGGTGTCCCATAAGTCCGGCATCATAGGAGAAATTCATATTTTCCTATTTCTACAAACCATAATTATGCTCGGGATGCCAATTTCCTCTCCACCATTCTGTTCAGTGACGAGGCTGTTTTTTCTGGAAATGGTGAGGTAAATCGACAGAACACCCGTTACTGGTCTCAAAACAACCCCAACAATTCCCTGGTCATTGGATAGGACGTCGAGGGCCTGTGGAATGGCCAGCTAGAAGCCCGGATCTCACGCCACTAGATTTTTATCTCTGGGGCCACTTGAAAGCGCTGGTATACGCAGAGAAAATTAGGAGTATTGAACATTTGCGGCAGCGCATTATTGGGGCATGTAACACCATTACTCCTGACATCATTCACCGTGTGCTTGCTGACTGGGTATCACGTCTGAATTTGTGTATTGAAAACAATGGTGGACATATTGAGCACGTTCTGTAAATAAAAGCTTTTGTTTTGCCTTTTTTTATTATTTTTCCTATGATGCCGGACTTATGGGACACCCTGTATATATGATGCAACCCACAAGGAAAAAGAAAAATGATTCCAAGGCCTTTCGTGTATTCAGAAGTACACCTTGTCAGGGAATGAAGGGAGAAGACGAGATGACAAAAATATATACATATGTACAGCGGGACAGAAAAATAAAATTAGTGAGACAAGAAAGAGGCAAAAGGTATTTTAACGGGATAGTGCCAATTTTATACATTCAGAGGTAAGTCTGAGTATGGAGACACGAGTCTGAGAACTCATAGAAACCCTAAACTGAATTTTGATGCCACTTCTCCAATTACTCTGATTAATTGGGATAAGGAGACACTGTATGAGCCACTCTTCACTTGTAAGATGTTAAGAGGAGAAGTTCAGGAGCTTCTCAGGTCTCCACTTGAAGTTGAGAACTTCTCAGTTCACACTCAAAGCTGTGAAAGAGCAGTCCAGGAAGTTTCAGCTGCAGCTCATGCAGTGGATGGGCAAGAGAGAAGAGATGGTTTTGTTCGTGCTAGGATCGATCACAGAGAATTGTTGCCACTTTTCAAGTCAAAGCAAGACATTATGAACATGTTTTAGATCTCTACAAGACCTGCTAGACAAATCAAGATGCTTTCAGAAGAAAAAATTTCAAAACATTCAGTTGACCAGCATATTATTACAAGCTGGGGGTGGAGGAGGGACTTATACAAATATTAAAGAAGAATTGCAATTGCAAAAAAAAGGTTGAACGTCACAGCAGCTTGCGGAAAGGTGGGGGCAGTTGCCATCACACTCAGTGATGCCGAAAATAAAATAAATAAAAATTGGTGGAGGCGTTTCTAAAAAAAAGAAAATGCAAGACCAAGAAAGAAGAACAAAAAGATTCTGCCTGATGAAGAGAACAGCCGCGAAATGTGGTGTATAATAGACTAAAAATCATACAATTCCTTAGTTTTGGGCCATTTTGGGTGATTTTGGTTATTATAGGGATTATGAACCACTTTGGCTGATCTTAAATGGGTTCAAGCCTGCCCCTAGAAATGCTTAACGGTGTATGTGAACAATATGGACATATGGAGGTCATTTGAGGCTACCAAGTCTTTGAAATTGGCCAAAAATCCCATTTTTCGACAAAAAAGTGCGATTTTGAAAACTTAAATGCGATTTTTCGCAAAAGTTGCAGAAGACGAACCCCTCTTAAAATTCAATTTTACACAGGAATACATACTGCCAATCTTGAAATTCCAAGTTTTTCAATATTTGAACTGAGCATGATACACCCTAGGGCCTAGACTGTCCGTAGTAGTTTGCTTAAGAGATTTGACGCGTGTAAACGACTTTAGGTCTGCAGTTTCAACATTTACTGAATGAATAAATATTTCACATAGGGGGGGGGGGCGAACTTTCCGTTCACCCTGTATAAAAAACAAACAAAATCTATGGCCAAACGGCTTTCCTTCGCATGATCTTCAATCAAAGAAGAAGAATTTTTGTTCATAAAAAGCAGTTCCCAAAAGACTTCAAATTTGATTTCGAAGTTTTTTAAACAAAAAATCCCGAAATTTTTAATCTTGAAACATTTTGAGATAAATTCGAATTCATACAAATTCTGACTATTAATATTCGTAGAAGATTCTAATTTTATGAAAATGTTTTAGTGGGCTTCATGCATCGGTAGTGAATCATTTATCGTTTTACGCCCTTAATTGTTCAAGGCGTTGCTATGGTGATTTAGAAGGTTCTGTAGTGTGAATATCGGTTTGCGTGTGATTCCATGAAGTTTAGTAGAAAGAAATTAATTAATTTAATAAATTAATTAACTTAATTTAAAAATAAATTCAAATAATTTAATATATTAAAATTAATACTTTAAAAGTAATGATTAATTATATATTAAAATTAATTAATTAAAATTAATAAGAAATTAAACTCATTATTCTTAAGAAGCTCAAAAAAGACAATTTATGAAACAGGAGAACAATACTTGCTTTCTATGTTTTGTCCACCTTGCGAAATCGCGACAGTATTCAGGATAGATACCGACCTCATCGCGACACGAACGTGCGTGTTACATTACAGGTGTGGCCATAGATTGACTTATTTTTGTTAATAAAAATCATTAAATATTAAGAAGGATATATTGAAGGTTAGGTTAGGTTACTGAAGATGTGAAATGTCGCAGCTTTATACGGTAGCTATTACAGCTGTGTATGTGTGTTTGTATTCTTTATTGTCGAGAAAAAAGATAAATTGGTCCTGATTAGGTCAGGTTTGGATGAACCGGGTATGCCTGGTTATGTGCGATGGAGATCGCAAGAGAACAACTCGCTCCTCCATCAGGCCAGGCCTAGAGGTGGGGCCACTAGCTTGACCTTCGTGTGAGGAGAGACCGAAGCACGGAACTTTTACTGTTACCAGGTATATATATATATATATATATATATATATATATATATATTATATATATATATATATATATATATATATATAGCGACAGAGACGCCTTCAAATACTTTCGCGATTTCCACTTGACAATAAGCCCGCTGCTCCATCGACACAACCACGACCAAGATGACGTCACATCGCGAGACTCACTCAAGGCATTTCCTCTGCCCTGAGCGTCACATCTCGACATCTTAAAAGGGACTCCCGGGCACGACGCCCCAATCGCATCTCGCCTCTCTCCTCGAAGAAAATCAGTGGCACGTGAGATCTCATTATGTAAGAACGTTGTAACAGGCCCCATTTCCTGGTGTCATTCACCTAACTTTATATAAAGAATTTCATTTCCTTGCGCGTTATTATAATATTAAAGTCATTATTCAAGTGCACATTTATACATCTCAACCAATGTTCCCTCTAATTTTTTTTTAGTCCGTGTGCGCAAGAAATTTTCGTTGTGCATACATTTAGATTCATGGTGAAAAATTGTGCAAACTTTTCTGAGCGCTATTTATCTTCAAAATGAAATACAGGGTGATCAAAAAGTAACGCAACCCATGGGAAAACGATTTATTTCAGAGCAAGTGCTGGAAGTGGGCACCGTTCTGTGCTTCACACAAGTGGATACGGCGATTCATGTTCTTAAAGACCCTTTGCAACGTTTCCTGTGAAATTGCATCAACACACTTCTGAATCATCGCCTGCAATTCTGGAATACTGTGCGGGTGAGTGACATATGCGGCATCTTTCAGGTAACCCCACAAGAAAAAGTCGGGAGGCGATAAATCCGGAGATCGCGCTGGCCACAACCCACGTGAGATCAATCGTCCTGGAAAACACGTTTCCAAGTAAGCCATGGTGTTTCTGGCTGTATGGGCTGTGGAATTGTCCTGTTGAAACCACGTGTTCTGCAACCTCTCTGCCGGCAAGGTGTTGACAAATTCTTTCACCATCATTATGTACCGGCCACTGTTCACTGTGTATTGGAAGAATGTTATGAAGATGCGACTACGTGACATGGCACACCAGACACCAATTTTCTGTGCGTGTAGAGGTGACTCATGCAGCTCATGTGGGTTTTCCGTGGCCCATACTCGACTATTCTGTGCATTGACGTATCCATCAAGATGGAACCACGCCTCGTCTGACCAGTACCAATCATCCAGTTCTTCCTCATCCGGCGTTACAAATTCCATAAACCATCGACAATAAGATTGGCGAGAGTCATGGTCTCGAGCCAGGAGTTGATGGACGGCACGCATTTTGTAGGGGTACATTTTCAATGATCTTCGCACCGCGGTGTGTGCACTGCCATAGGAGAGCCCGGACTGGCTTGAAAGGCGTCGCAGGGACTTTCGGGGGCTCAGAGTATAGGCAGCTTGCACGTCGATCAACTTGTCCTGTGTCAACACCTTCGGCCGACCGCTTCTCGTTACGTCATCGACATTCCCTGTCTCTTGAAACTTGTCGTATAGTCGCTTGATAGAGGATTTGTTTGGAGCACCTCTTCCATACATTTCCGTGAAGGCCTCCTGCGTCTGGGCATAGCTTCTGGAGCGAATGTACTGCGTGACAATGAATATACGCTGCTCCAAGGTGTATTTCATCTTTTTCATATATTCACCACCTGCAACAGAAGGAAAAAATCAATTATGTGCGTTTCTCCATGGGTTGCGTTACTTTTTGATCACCCTGTATATATAAATATTAAATACTTAATAAATATTATTTCCATAAGGTGATAGCTTCATCATTTCCTGAGCTCTCTGATTTTGCATCTACTTTTGTATATTGCTGAGAATTTTACTTTGGATAGTTTTTGAATTTTATATACTTGCGTTTAAATTTACATTGTTATAGTTAAGTAATTGAATATTAGTGGTTTTTAGCGATTTAGAAGTTTTCATAGCGTGCCGGCTTAATTTAACTTATACCTGTGACGGTTTAAATTTTTAACTCCGCGATGCCGTCGCAGAAAGCGTCGTGTGTTAGGTGTAGGGTTAACCGGTGGTATTCGGAATTTAAGGATTATAACGGCGGTCCAGTGGCGATTACCGATAGATCAGTTTGTTTCTTTTGCGAGTTCATGGAGGAATTAGTGGACATAAAACGCAGTGTACGTGAGGTAGCGGATAGACTTGCAACGCTTGATGATGGCAGGGTTAGGGCTACGGTTGACGGAAGCCGAACCAATACTAACGTTGAAGACGTTAGTAATTTGAAGGGTGAGGTGCGTAACTTAGTTTCTAGTTTAGGTAGCTTGTCGGGAAGGTTAGATAGAGTTGAGGAAGAGGTTAAGGTTAGTCCGAGAGTAGTAGATAGCGAGGGATTTAGAGAGGTTAAGGGTGGAGCTAGGCCGCGTACATTAGGTGATAGGAATCCCCCCCCTATCGAGGTTTCGAACCCTTTCGCCCATTTGGAAAGGGACGTGAATGAGGGGGAAACTATTTTAATTGGGGATTCTTTAGTGCGCCACATGGACAAAGATTCGTTAAACGGAATCCAACCAAGAGGAGGAGGGTCTGTCTCCCAGGGGCCAGGGTTGACAGAGTTAGAGACGAAGTGGATAGGGTTGACGTTGCTTCCCGTCACTCAATGTTGGTGACGATGGTAGGAGGCAACGACTCGTATAGGCCCGATACGAGAGTGCCTGACCTTTTGGAGAGATATAGGGGGTTAATTAGGTCCCTGAAGGCGAGGTCAGATAGGTCTTTAGTTCTAGGTATTACCCCTAGGCACGGGTTGGGTCTTAGAATTACGTCCAAAACAATATTTTTGAATAAAAATTAGAAGAGATTTGTGCTGAGGAAAGTGTACCCTTCGTAAAGCTGTGGTCCGAATTCAATGATCCTAGCCTTTTTATAAAAGATGGGGTGCATTTTAATGAAATAGGTAATGCTAGGCTAGGTAGGTTAATAGACGAAAGCGTGCGAAAGCTGTATAGGTCGAAGCCTTCTTTAAACGTTGTGGGTCCGGGAAACGCGGGCCCGACGTGATAAATAGTTTAAAACGCGGGCCCGTGGTAAAAAATAACTTAAACGTTTTTATTGCAACGCGCGTAGTATTAGAAATAAATTAAATGAATTTAAGGCGGTAATTTATTCCGGCAACTATGATATAGTTGCTATCACTGAAACTTGGTTAAATACCGTGACTCGGGACTTGTTGGGGGAACTTGAGATACCGGGTTTTAAACTCTTTACTAATGATAGGTTACATAGATTTGGAGGCGGCGTTTTGCTGTACATTCGTAATTCCCTTAGGGCTATCGAGGTTAAGTTAGATTTTCCGGCAGCAATTAATGCGATCTGTGTTGAAGTTAGGGCGCGTAGTATTAGTTTTAATTTTGTTGTTGTTTATAGACCTCCCGTTCAACCCCTCGATATAGATACTAGATTTTACTCACTTCTTGGTAATTTTATTGACAATCGGAATAGTATAATTGTCGGAGACTTTAACTGCCCTAATGTTAATTACGAGAATTTTACGGGTAATGAAGAGGGTTTGAGATTGGTTGAGTTTATGGACGATAACTTTTTACGACAGATAGTTACCGAACCAACGCGCGGTGATAATATTTTAGATTTGGTGATGACGAACGGCGAGAATATAGTCGAAGGTTTAGAAGTAGGCGAGAGTTTAGGATGTAGCGATCATCAAATTCTTAGGTTTAAGTTATTGATAGAAAACACAGGATAGTAACGTAATAGAAGTCCCTGATTTTCGTAGGGCTAATTTTGATAGTTTCGCGGATAGGATGAGAGTAGTGGACTGGGATAACTTATTTATGGGTAATGACACAAATTTGCGTTGGGTGGCGTTTAAAGAAAGTTTTAGGAATATTGAAAGGGAGTTTATTCCTCGTAGGCCCAAGCGCGCTAGTAATCGTGGTAGACCGAAGTGGTGGAGTAGGGAAATAGGAGAGTTTATAAACGAGCGTAATAGAGCGTATAGACTTAGTAAGCGCAATGGCCAGGTAGCTAACTTTAATAGATATATCGAGCTTAGACGTCAGGTTAAAAGATCAGTTAGGAATGCCAAGCGTAATTTAGAGATACTTATAGCTGCGGATAGTAAACATAATCCAAAAAAGTTTTTTGAATACGTTAATAATCGTAAGCCGGTAAAAAATAACATAGGCCCTCTAGTGGATGTTAATGGCGCTTTGGCTTCTGACGCTCAGGCGATGGCGGGTATTTTCAATAACTTTTTTGCGACAGTTTTTACCGTAGAAGACGTAAATAATGTCCCCGACGTGGATGATATCGTTCCATTTAGTAGCGAGACTATTTTGGAGAAATAACTGTTTACGAGGCTGAGATTGCGCATTATATCGATAGGCTAAAAGTTAGCAAGGCTCCAGGCCCTGACGCTTTTTATCCCAGACATTTGAAAGATTTGAAAGAGTTATCGTAGGCCCCTTAACGAAGATCTTTAATCAGTCACTCGAAACGGGGATTATTCCTGAAGACTTAAATTAGCTAACGTCACGCCTATTTTTAAAAAAGGCGACCGCGCGGTAGCTAGCAATTATAGGCCCATTAGCTTAACGTCAATTGTAGGTAAACTTTTGGAATCCGTAGTTAGGGATCGTATTATCGATCACTTAGAAAGTAGAGATTTGATTAATAGTAGTCAGCATGGGTTTCGACGCCATAGGTCTTGTTTAACTAATTTGTTAGAATTTTATAACGAAATAGTGCGCGAATACGATAGGCATAGAGCAGCTGACGTTATTTATTTAGATTTTAAAAAGGCGTTCGATACAGTTCCGCATAGGAGACTAATTGCGAAGGTTAAAGCGCACGGTATACGCGGTCAGGTAGCTAACTGGTTAGAAGAATGGCTTCGTGCTAGGAGACAGAGGGTCGTAGTTAATGGTAGTGAATCAGGGTGGTTAGATGTAGGTAGCGGTGTCCCACAGGGTTCAGTGTTAGGCCCATTGCTATTCGTAATTTACATTAACGACATAGATGTAGGATTGACTAGTAACGTGTCAAAATTCGCGGACGATACTAAAATAGGCGGTAAGGTTGTTAACGAGGACGATAGAAATAGGATTCAAGACGATGTATAGGATTATGGAGTGGACAGATAAGTGGCAGATGCAATTTAACGTAGACAAATGTAAAGTTTTGCATATAGGTTCTCGCAACAATAATTACGCGTACACGATGGATGATAGGGAGTTAGCGAGCGTTGACGAGGAAGTAGATTTAGGCGTACGCGTATCTAAGGATTTAAAGGTTAGGAACCAGTGCCTGGAGTCTTGCGCAAAAGCTAATAGGATGTTAGGCTTCATAGCGCGTAATTTCGAATTTAAATCGAAGGATATTATATTGCCCCTTTACAAGTCCCTAGTCAGGCCTCATTTAGAATATGCGTTCAGTTTTGGTGCCCGTACTTGCGTGAGGATATTGATAGGTTAGAAAGGGTTCAGCGTCGTGCCACGAAACTTATTCCGTCATTGCGCAATAAGCCTTATGAAGATAGGATTAAAGAGTTAGACCTGTATTCACTCGAAACTAGGAGATTAAGGGGGGAGCTTATTGAAGTTTTCAAAATCGTTAATAACATCGATAACGTAAATTTTGACAAATTGTTCACTTTCGATAATAGTAATACTCGCAATAACGGATTTAAGTTGCGTGGCAGACGTTTCATTACTAATATCGCTAAAAACTTCTTTACGTTTAAAGTAATTGATAAATGGAATAATCTTCCCGCGTCAGTCGTTCATTCTACCAGCGTTAATATGTTTAAGAACCGTCTTGACAGACATTTTAAAGTATTAACGTTGTTTAATTAAAAAAACAAAGTTAGCAACAGGAAGCTCTGGTGGTGGTGCTCGAGGATGAGTCTGTTGACGATGAATGCCAGCTTGTGACATGCCAGCGTGTGATGCCAGCAAAAAATTATTAAAAAAAAAAAAAAAAATTAGACTAACACGAACGTAGATGTAGCGTAGCGTAAACTAACCCACTTTTTGTTTAACTTTACCTACTTTTTTTTTTTTTTTCTTATCCTTACTTTGCATGTCTGTAACTCTTTCTTGCATGTTTGTAGTTTGCATGGTATGACAGTGAGTTAAGACTGTGTTTGCATGGTTTGTAAGCGTTCTTATTTTACTTCTTTTCATCTTTCACCCCTCTCCTATTTTCTCCGACTATTTTTCTGACTTGTCGGCAGTGGCCGGCGGATGATGATGGTGAGACTTTTTTCCTCTTTTTCTGAATGAATGTTAAACCACGAATGATAGGTGTTGCTCCTTACTTAACCCCTTATTCTCTTCTCTTCTCTTAACCCCCTACTCTTTCCTTTCTCTCGGGCTAGCCTTAGAGTGGATCTTAGGGTCTTTGTTAGCCTTAGCTTCTGTAGATATTAAAAAACTGTTTACAATATTATATATTCTTAAAAAAGAAAACATTTTATCCATTCTAAAAATATGAATAAAATAAAAAATAGTAAAATAAAATTCAACAAAATAAAGAAATAAAATAAAAAATAACATTAATTGAAAATGACTATTTTAGTTGTCATTTCTCAAAACAATTTTTAGCATTTAGCAATTTAAAATAGACTATCAAGATTAATACATGATTTTATCCATTCACAAAATAGGAATAAAATAAAAAATGATAAAATTCAATAAAATAAAATATAATCAAAACAACATTAAATGAAAGTGCCTTTCATTTAAGTATGATTATGATTTCTTCCTACGATCTTTAGCATTTGCCCATTCCAAATAAACTCTATGAAGGTTAATACATCCGTCATCATTCAGGTAACTTTTAATTCGCATGAGCATGTCCAAATGATTTTCTTTCAAACAGTTTCTTAATTTGTTCTTTATAGAATTCATTAAACTGAAGCCACGCTCACAGTCCACACTAGATGCTAGGAAAGTTCCCCCAATATCCATCAACTTAGCAAGGTCAAAATTGTTCATTTTGGAGGACGAATGTCACCATATCATCAAAGTTTTTAACCAGCTTACTTTTAATTTTCTCCCATACAGCAAAATTAAAATCATTGTACTGTTCGATTATGGTAGAACTTTCACCAAGAAAATCTGCATATCTTGCACATAAAGCTTTAACATGCTCAATGCCAAAGTCGGCGAAGTCGGGCGGAAGGGGTTAATACTTAAAAGAGCGACTACAGAGTATGTTGATGCAAATGGTCAGACCTTGTGTGACGGTATATTTTTTAAATTACTTCATTTACTGTCGTGACTCATGATACGCTTGAGCCTGTGCGCATTTTATTTTGCTGCGTGCGCGGGTTTCACAACGCGTGTGCGCGCGCGCACGCGCACACCTTAGAGGGAACATTGATCTCAACTGAACTTGCATTCAAACAACTGCAACTTTTATTTGCCTCACTTATGTATCATTTAATTTGTTTAATAAAGGAAGAAAACTCACTTTATTAATTTCCTAATTAATAACATTAATTGATCCGAAAAGATCCTGGTGACCCTAGCCTCAAGCATTCATAATCATTAATATTAACAACTTAATCTAATTAAGATTATTATAGTAGCAACGAGGCTATATATATAATGGCTCTTACAAAGAAATTTGTTAAAACGAGAGAGAACATAACACCAGAAAAAATAACTGCCTGGATCTGGTATTCACGAACAGCACCAATTTAATTGATGATATAAAAAATAAAAATAACCCCAACTATTATCTAAGACCACAACATACTCGAGATATCAGCTAATATGGCGACAGCATTAAAAGAAAATACTTATACTGGAGAAAGAAACAAATTTGAGGTTTTTAATCTAAACTCCAAGATCATAAGTTGGGAAGAAATCTGATCCCCCATAGCCCAAATAAAGTGGAAAACAGTTTTAGAGGATAAAACAACCGAACAAATGCTGACAACCTAATAACAAAACAGTTATCCAGAGACCATCGAACAGTCAATAATTTCGTAAATATCATTAATAAAGAGAGAGTAAGTATAACACCAAGGGAAATCTGCAATATCAAAAGAGGGGTTCAGAAACACCATCTGTTACATAGCAAGTAAATAATTCAAATAGCTGGAATTCCTTCGTCAAGTAGTTACGGATGCCAAACCTATTTCTCGACCCCCTTTAACTGCAAAACATTAGAACCAGCGCCTGGAATGGGCCCAGCACTACATAAAAATAGATTTCTCAATTGTAATATTCACAGATGAATGTAGGGCAACTGTGGATGGTCCTAATGGCTGGTCTAGAGGCTGCGTTTTGATGAATAGAAAAGCACTCGTACGGCTTAGGGAACACCAAGGAGCGGAGGTATTACGTTTTAGGCTGGCATTATAGATGACAAAATTATTGGACCTTTTGAAGTAGATGAAGGTGTCAAACTTACTGGATATACTTATTGTAAATTTTTAGATGACCACTTTTTCCAATGGTATAAGAGCCAGCCTCCAAGTTCCAAGCGAAAAACCATCTTTATGCACGACAATGCCCCTTTCCACGCATCCCGCGTCACTATCAGCCATCTGGCGAAGAAGGGCTTCAAGGATAATAGATTAATGAAATGACCACCAGCATCTCCAGATATGAACCCTATAGATCGTATCAAGGTGTAATCCTCAGCAATTGTTCATATATAACAGAGTTATTGTTTCATAATTAAAACGGTTATTATGTTATAAAAACCGAAAAACTTGTTTGTTTCGTACTGTGCAGGTATTCTAGAATCAGTGACTTGTATGCTAGTGATATATGAGGAAAAATATACAGAACAGTTCAATATGTATTATTTAAATAAATATAAAACAGAGTTAAAATATATTACTCGCTTATATTACCCTTATTCTTAATCACATCACAAGCCCTTTTATCCATGTCCCCTTCATAGGAGAAGGAAAGAGCCGAAATCAAGGTCACTCACCTAGGTTCAAAGATGCATTTTTTTTTACCTAAATTTTGAAAAGATTGTGTGGTGTTTAAGATGCATGTATGTGTGGCAAAGAATGGAGGGAGAAGTAGGTATTTGAGAGTGTGCTGGACTGCTTACAGGGTAGATGAGACACGGAAAAAGATCAGCTAAGGAGGACATTGACTGGAGAAACGGGAGTTCCAGCCCTCCTCGTCTCCTGCCTAACGTCTCCCTGGAGTACTTCCCTTGTCGACTGGTGTCTACAATCTCCCCCTTATATATATATATATATATATGTGTGTTATTACGAACATATCTACCAGGTGGCGATTCCGGACGTGGTATAGGTGTGGTGAGGTCCCTGGGACCGATGGACAGGGAGATACGACCCCTTCGATTCCTACCCTTGGTCGTCATGGACGCGAAAGGACTTTCCGCCACCGCTACCATTTCCATCATCTTGGCTGACGTCAATGACAACCCGATGTCACCCGGAGTCAAAAATGTTGACGTCACAAGGATTAAGGTATGTTACTCAAATAATGGGTTTTTTTTGTTTTTCTTTATTATCATCATCATCATCGTCGTCGCCGTTATCATCATTATGATCGTCGTCATTATCATGAACGTTACCATTATTATTATTATTATTATTATTTGTGGTCCATATTTATGTTTTTGGAATCGTTCTACAGTAAATTGTTGCTTGGATCGTTTCAATATTGTTACTTTTTAGTTTGAAATCCTCAAAATGTAGATTGTGAAACGATGCCATTTCGATTTTGATGAGAATCTTTGTGCTGTATTCCGTCAAGTGAATCTCTTCTACAGTTTGGTTAAAAAAGAACCAAACATCATGCCACTTAGGTTAACTCTTTGACGACCGGTATACGTTTCTTTGAACTTAAAAGTTTAGGTGTTATTTGTATTCACAATTAGATATGTTAGTAACTATAGTCACTTAAATGACCCATTTTGGGGTTAATTTTCCAACAACTAAACGATACCTATATAAACATTTAGATGTATTTGTAGAAACGTTGCATCATTGTACAATTTATATTATTATTTCGCTGGGACACATATGTCCCGTGGTCCTCAAAGAGTTAAGAAGTATTGAGTTTCAGGGCAGGGTTTTTTTAACGAACTGTTCACGTATGCGTATGTATATATTTCCTAAATCCTGGGAATAAACCAGATTTGTTAGGCTAAAGCCATAAAGCGCACACACAAACACACAATATATATATATATATATATATATATATATATATATATATAATGCTTGAAGGAGAGGCCAAAAGCAAACGCCCGCAAAAAACGGTTCCCCCACCCCCCTATAGAGGAAGAAAACCAAAATAAACGTCCAAGGTTTTTGAGATGCCTGAACACTGCGTTTCAAAGATTGGAGGTCATAGACAGGAGGAAAGATGGATTGAGGAAGATTGTTCCAGAGTTGACCGGTTGAGTAGATGAAAGATTGAAAATACCGATTAATCGTTGCGTTAGAGAGTTGGACAGAAAATGAATGAGAATGTTTCTAAAGTCTGGTGCTACGTGCTCTCCTTAAAGGAGGAGACATGCGGTTAAAGTTTAGAAGAACAGTGTCCGTTATAATAGCAATAATAAAGAGAGAGTGAGGCAACATTGCGGTGAAGAGAGAGAGAGATTGAAGACAGTCGGTAAAAGGCGAGGAAATGATGAAACGAAAAGCCTTTGATTCCATCCGGTCAAGTAGAGCTGTGTGGGGTTGAGCCACCCCACACATGAGAAACGTACTCCATACAAGGGCGGACAAGACCCCTGTGCAGAGACAGCAACTGAGTGGGGGTGAAGAAACTGCGGAGGCGCTACAACACACCTAACGACTTTAAAGCTTTTTTAGAAATAGCGTATATGTGATCTTTCCAGGAAAAATCAAGAGAAAAGGAAACACCAAGAATGAATATACAGGGTGGCCCAAAAGTCACTATCTATTTTGTTGAAATAATAATAATATTTTAGAGTAAAAATGTAGTAACATAATTAGATGTATATTTATTTATCAAACTCAGGTCTAATATTCGACGTGAGCACCATCAGTGTCTCTGCAAGTCTCATCTGTCCACTGTATTGCGGAACACATTCTCAAGCATCTCGAGGGTTATTTTAGCTACTGTTGCGACAATGCGGGTTCGCAGATCCTGCATGTCTGTAACTCTTGTTTTGTAAACCTCAGACTTTATAAAGCCCCACGCAAAGAAGTTTAATGGTGTTGTTACATCGGAGATCGTGCTGGCCAGGGCCTGTTTCCATCACTTCCAATCCAGCCATTTGGGCAGCACGATCTCCAGATTTAACGCCATTAGACTTCTTTGCGTGGGGGCTTTATAAAGTCTGGGGTTTACAAAACAAGAGTTACGGACCTGCAGGGTCTGCGAACCCGCATTGTCGCGGCAGTCGCTAAAATAACCCCAGAGATGCTTGAGAATGTGTTCCGCAATGCAGTGGACAGATATGAGATTTGCGGAGACACTGATGGTGCTCACGTCGAATATTAGACCTGAGCTTGATAAATAAATATATATCTAATTATGTTACTACATTTTTATCCTAAAATACTATTATTTCAACAAAATAGGGTTTTTTGAACCACCCTGTGTACACACACACACGTATATGCGCCTCGCTGGTGCAGTGGTTAGCGTTGATGACTACGAATCGATCGGCCCCCGCGATCGAGACCTGGTGACAGCAGGGGGCGCGCAGCAAAACCCAGTTGTTCATCCTTCCACACAATAAAAAAAAATTGGTTGGTAGATAAATGGGTACCCTGGGTAGCCTAGTGGTTAAGACACTCGGCTGCTGATGAGGCATGGTTCGGATTCCACGTTAAACTATAGGTCTAAAGTAGAATGACAAACTATATATATATATATATATATACTGTGTCGAAACTGTATTTTTATTTTTGTAGTTTTTATATTTTTCGCCCTTTTAATTTTTATTTGCAAAGATTTTTTCCCTCTGTTCGAATAAAAATAAAAATCTTTATTCCATTTCTCTTTTTCTATTTTATCGGAAAACGTTTCCAAAGACACAACAGTTTATAAAATTTCCTTTTATTTACGAGGAGTTACACACACACACACACACACACACAATAGAGAATTCAGTATTTTTATTTTAAAGTTTATCCTTCAAAAAGAAAACGGATACTCAATGGGTATAAATAGCGCGAGTAGTATAGTAATTTCATTTACAGCTTCTTCTCGCGGGGAAACTATTAAGTTTATTTTAAAAATGAAGAAGTATAAATGAAAGTATATAAATAGGAAAGAGGAAATTAATTCTCCAAATAACTTTGGTGAGGAAATTACGAAAATGTTTTAATCTTCGAATTGGAGAACTATTAATTAGAAAAGAGTATTTTGCGATCGAACCTCGGAGCCGATCCTCCGAGTTCAGTATTTGAAATCCGAAGTCGTTTTAATAAATGTCCAATGAAAAGTAGGGTTCCGGGGGAATAAGGAGGGACTCCTCTCGCATTATGCGGAGAATTACACTCCCTTCACCCCCGATAAACCGAAGCTTTACGACACTGTTAAAATTAGAATTTTCAGTCGTAATTATCTTTGGAGATTAAGGGTGCTTACAAATAATGCACACTCTTGATTAACTTTCTAAATCTTTGTAACGGGATTTGCACTGCGCACCACACACACACACACACACACACACACACACACACAATACAAACACATATATATATATATATATATATCTAATTATATATATATATATATATATATATATATATATATTAAGTGCGTATGCATCACGTATGAAGAAGATTTAGAAAGCTAATGTTGGCAGATAATTATTAGAACTGGAAATCCTCATGGAAAAGCAGTGTCGCGACCCGCACGTCGTCGTCGTCGTCTTTCAGAATTTCTTCGGATCTAGTCGGGATTCCAAATGAATGGGAAGAGTGGTTAGATTCTCATTTTTGGAGTTGGGTAGATGCAGTATATTTGAATAAACTCAATTAACACATGAAGGAACCAACGGACGAACGAACTAAATCCTGCTGTGAATTAACCCTTTATGGCACAACTTTTTTGTAGGGTTAAGTCTAAATGCGTGTATTTGAAATGTTAAATAGATGCAACATGGTACCATAAAGGGTTAAGTTCCTTATTTTAGATCCCGAATTGTACCAAGACACGTTTCGATATTTCTTTTCATCTCCAGTGTGAGGATAATGTACAGTGTTTATAACTGTTACTATGGCGTCTCTTATCGAGCACACAAAGGTTCACGAAATAATAATAATAATAATAATAATCTCTGGAGTTGTTTAACCTCCTTCGTAACGGTTATGTAACGGAGGGGACCTATAGCTTTACGCGCAATCGAACCCGTCTCCGAGTCGCTACTTCATTTGAACGCGGAGATGGATGATCACCCGTCCAACTATTAAACAAACCCATCGTCGCTTAACTTCTAACGGTGTTACGACGTAGCCACGACATATACTATAGATACAGGGTGTCCCAAAAGTCCCAATCTATTTCAAGTTCACTCCTTACTCATAATTAATTACAAAAACTGAACGAATATATTTATATTTTTATATTCATATTAATAATTTTCACGGGAAATATAATTGTTAGTACAGTACTGGTTGTCCCGACGACCCCAGGAAACCCATTGGGGTCACGATCTCTAGGTTAAGAACCGTTGCTTAGGCGTAGAGAACGTAAAAGTAAGACCATGCTTTTCTCTCTGACCTTGAAATGGATCAGAATAGCCTAAACATAATTATGTAATGCTGTATGATACTCACCGGGGTAGCCAAGTTTTAGAGCGCCGGGCATGAATCGTAGGTCCTGGGTTCGAGTATCGACGCTGACTCGAGATTTCAGCATTTACTATGCTTCTCTATGGTTTCCTTATGGAGTTAGTGTCAAGTTGTAGGTCCCCTCCGTCGCCTGACCTTTGACGTTACGGAGGAGGTTGAACAACCTCCCAAACATTTAATTTTAGTGACCTCTCCCACATACGATGGAATCTGCTTTTTAGGGTCTGGTTTCAACCACCCATTTTTACCAACTTCAGCCTCTCAATGACCTTTCGTAGCGGGAAAAAAAGAATAAAAAAAATAAATACATAAATAATTATATTGTTGTTTGTAAGCTTGAAATAGTAAAACAGAAAGAATCATATGTTACATATTTAAACGTTGTTTACGGTTTCGGAAAAAAGTTCGTCCAGAAAAAATCTAGAAAGCATAAAAATTACTTATTACTAATTTTTTTTTAAATATTTTATTCTTTTTTGGTGACGAATAATATTTCAAAAACTAAATCCAGCCATTAATGATTAGTATTTTTTGGGTGACTTTTACAAATTTTATATTTCTAGACGAACTTTTTTCCCAAACTGTACGTTGTGGGAAAAAAATCAAAGAAATAAACCAATGAGAATATTACTGTAGATTAAAAAAAAAAAAGAATCAGCGACAGTCGTAATGAGTTGAAATAATCAGAACGTTAAAAGAAATTGCGTGCCGAATGCACTGTCTCCCCGAATGAACCTTACCTTACCTTATGAACCTTATGTTGTTTCGTGCGTTGGTCTCTCTTCACACGGAGGTCAAGCTGGTGGCCCCGCCTCTGGGTCTGGCCTGGTGGAGGAGCGATTGCTTTTTGCGCTCTCCACCGTACATAGCCAGGCACGGCGCTCATCTGGTACTGTCCTGAGCCAGGCGTCCAGTCTTTTCTTGAAGATCAACTTTGAACCCGTTACGTTTCTGAGGTCCTTAGGAAGCTGGTTGAAAAGTCTTGGCCCCCTGACAACCAAGCTATTTTCCTTCAGGGTTGAGGAGGTCCCTTGTCGGGCCTTTAATTTGGGAACACTACACATTCTGCCTTTCCTATTTTCCAGTGTTGTTTGAATGGTAATTGGGTTTAGTTTTAGGTTTGGTACCAGTTTTTCGATCATTTTCCATATGTAGATTATGATGTACCTCTCTCTTCTTCTTTCCAGTGAGTACAGATTTAGTTTACGTAGTCTTTCCCAGTAGTTGAGTCAAAACTGAGCAGTATTCAAGTTTTGGTATAATCAGTGTTTTTAGCAGGGGAATCATTACTGTCCTGTCCCTTCTCTTGAACGTTTTTAGAACCTGTCCGGCGACTCTTTTTGCTTTATTTATCGCTATCTGATTTTGTGTTTCGAATTTCGCATCATCTGTCATTATTATCCCGAGATCAATCGCTTTCATGCTTCTCTGAATTTCCTGTCTATCTGGAGCATAATATGCAGTCTGTTTAAGTTCTTCTTTTCTACCATATCTCAAGAGCTGAAATTTCTCGGCGTTGAAGGACATGTTGTCTTCTGACCATTTGTATATTTTGTTCGTGTCCCTCTGCAAGGCCTCCACGTCATGTACATCGCTGATTTTTCTGCTGATCTTTGTATCGTCTGCAAAGGATGTTACTATACTATTGCTGTTTACTCCGCTGTCTATGTCTGTTGATATACCTTGAATTTTGACGACCTGCAGACGATCACTAAGGAAGTTGTAGATCCATTTTCCCACTTTGCCTGTTATTCCCATGTCTTTAATTATGTGCAATTATACCATGGTCACATTTATCGAAAGCTTTAGCAAATCTGTGTATATAACATCGTAGTTGTCATTGCCTTCCAATGCATCTAGGATATTGTTGTAGTGCTCTATTAGTTGTGATAGGCATGATCTACCTGATCGGAATCCATGCTGATTTTCGTTGAATCTTTCCCGTGTCTCCAGGGAAATCATAAATTTTCTCTCTAACTATTCTTTAAATACTTTGGTGAGGTGGGACGTCAATGACACTGGTCTGTAGTTCTTTGCTCGAGATCTGTCCCTCCTTTATACAGGGTGGGCACGGGAACCAAGTGTTTTTGAATAATCAGGAAAATGATATTTATTTTTGTAAAGAAAATATTGGTAGAACACATTCGTAAGAACATAGCATTTCATGTCATAATAATCATGTACCGAAAATTATATCTGGCATATGATGTCCTTGGCCGTCGACGCATTGTTGAAGGCGTTTACGAAAATGGCCTCCACTCTTCCCAGCAGGTCTCTGTTGATTTGGATGATTTGTTGACGGATCGCTTCCTTCAATGCATCTAATGTACGGGGCTTGTCCTCGTAGACACGTGACTTGAGGTACCCCCATAGAAAGAAGTCACATGTGGACAAGTCAGGGGACGAGGGGGCCATGCAATGTCACCAAATCTCGAAATGAGATGGTTGGGAAACAGGGGGCGAAGAACAGCCATTGACGCTCTGGCGGTGTGTGGCGTGGCCCCATCTTGCTGAAACCACAAATGTCGACGAGCAATACGCCTTCTTCGTAACTCAGGGATGAAAAAGGTGTTCACCATCTCAATGTAACGCCCAGATGTTATGGTAACGGTAACCCCATTTTGTTCGAAGAAATAGGGACCGATGACGCCAAACTTTCCACCGCGCACCAAACTGTAAACTTCGGCTATGCAGCGGTTTTTCATGGAGTTGTCGCGGATTTTCAGCAGCCCAATACCGACAGTTTTGATTGTTGACGGCCTCATTAAGGTGGAAATGGGCTTCATCACTCATTACCACCATCATGTTTTCATTCTGCTCATAAAGTGCAAGCATTTCCTGTGCAAAATTCAGTCGTTGGGGCAATCGTTTACATTCAATTCCTGCACCATCGCTAATTGTATGGGTGAAAATGTAATTCTTCATGCAAAATCCGTCTAACAGTACGATTGCTGATTCCGAGTGCAGCTGAATGTCTCCGAGCAGAGCGGCCTGGGCTTTGCAACATCGCTTGTCTGACCCTTTCAACGTTCTCTGGAGTACGCACAGTGCGTTGCGGCCCTTCGGTTTTGTTTTCATTATTGAGCCTCCTGTTCGAAGATTGTTAACCCAACGTAAGATTGTGTCACGAGCGGGAACAGAGTCATTTCGATGAATGTTGAATCTGCGGCGAAACGCACGCTGAACTGCTGTCACTGACTCGCCACTCCTAACAAAATGATCATACGCGAACATGCGGTGTTCTAACGTCCACTGCTCCATGATGGCACCTGAAAGATAAAGGTGAGTGTTAGTTAAAGTTAAATGCTATGAACCCAGGAATGGAATGCTACCTACCGCACGCCCCTCTCATTCCTAATGGCCGATTACTAGCTATTCAAAAAACACTTGATTCCCGTGCCCCACCCTGTATATAGGGACAATGTTTGCTCTTTTCAAGATGCTCGGTATTTGCCCAGTGTCTAGGGATCTTCTCCATATCCAGTATAAAAGTGTAGGTATTTCATTTTTACAGTTTTTAATCAATAATGCGTTCCAATTGTCCGGACCTGCAGCTGAATGTAGTTTCATTTGTCCTATAGCTCTCGCTACATCTTCTGGTGTAAAATCAAAGTCTGTTATATACTCTCCTTGCAATTCCTCTTCAAAGAATGCATTTATGTCAGGTATCGCTTTGTCACTTTTTGGGGTACTGAAAACTGATTCATATTGAACTCTCAATGTATCAGATATTTCTTTTGGATCGTCGGTTAGTTCATTATTTCCCGTCCTTAAGGGCCCAATAGCGGCGCACGTTTTTGTTTTCCTTTTTGCATAGCTATAGAAGTATTTTGGATTTTCCTTTATTGCTTCTACCGCCTTTTCCTCTTCCCTCTCTGTATGGTCCTTAATCAGGGCTTTCCCTATCGATACCCTCCAGTTTTTCTTTTAGTGCTTTCCTGTCATTATCTCCGCAGTTACCTAACTTCGCCTCCACTCTCTTTCTTTTGCGGAATAATCTTCTCTTTTGCCTCTCTAGCCAGCTCCTCTTTCCTTTTGGTTGTGATTTCGGAGCATATTTTTCTAAAATTCTCAGCGTTTTTTCCTCCAAGGTTGTTAGCATTTATTCAGTTGTTTTATTCTCGAAAATTGTTCTCCATTCTATTTGGGCCATGTGCGATCTGATTGCTTCCCAATTTATAGTCTTCGAGTTTAAGTTAAAGGCCCCGAATTTACTTCTTTACACAATATGTGTATTGTCTTCTAATGCTGCCGTCATATTTGTTGATATCTCGATTAAGTTGTGGTCTGAGATAATGGTTGGGGTTATTTTTATATCAGCAATCAAGTTCGTGTTATTCGTGAATACCAGATCCAGGCAGTTATTTTTTCTGGTATTTTCTGTTATCTCCTGTGTCAGCATAAACTCATTTGTGAGAGCCATCAACATTTTTGCTTGTTCCTGGTCTTCTCTTGTGCCCCCCCTTTTCCTGGTGAATATATATATATATATTCCTATTCACCTTTTTGTATTTTATAAATGGGAAGTTAAAGTCTCCGCAGATCATTATATTGGGGGATGGAGGGTTTATAGCTTTTATTAGCTTTCTAATGTCATCAATGGCCTCCGAGAATTTTTCGGTTGGGGTGCTTGGAGGTCTATAGATGACTATTACTATCAAGTTTAGTTTTTCTATTTTCACTGCTAGGAGTTCCACATAGCTGTTTGATTTACTTATTATCATCTCTGTCATATGACCTTCCTGTACATATATAGCATAGCCACCTTTCCGTCTCGTCGTTCTATCCGCTCTTAGTAAGTTGAAGCCCTCTATATTTATCTCTTTCTTATCAATACAATGTTCGCAGTTTTCACAATTTCCTTGGCAATCTTTAAGATGAGTTTCTGTGAGGCATCCGATGTCCGCCCTTGTTTCGTCCATAAATCCTTTCAGGTACGATTATAGTGATGTAAAAAAACCGTTTTTTTTGTTTTTTGTTGTTTTTTTGTTTTTTTTGTCGTTTTTTTTTTTTTGTTTGTTTTTTTTGTTTTTTTTGTTTTTTTAATAATTAATATAGATATTGCCAATTTAATTATAAGGTATACTTTTGCAATGATATATATTATAAAAATAAATAAATAAATAATAAAATAGGCCATATGGTACCAGTATAGAATGTCCTTTTCAGCCTAGTTACAGAAAAAACTGGCCTCTTTCTTGCACTGAAAGTCTTGTATCTTGAGATCCATTAAACTTGCGAGAACACTGGCTGGGAGCTGACTGCCCATTGTCCAACCTTCCCAGGACTCTCCCATCCATGCCTCGGATTTTGAATCTCCCACTTAACTATCCTTTAGACCCGCGATGACATATTCCCCCCCCCCCCCACGAGACCATCCATATATATATATACATACACATACACCCATATACATATATACCAATATATACATAAATACTTATATACACATTTATATCTATTGTATACCCCATACACATGCATACATCCAGAATTCCAGATACATACGCATGCATACTCACATATATACCTACACAAACTCATACACCTCTATTTCGCCCTTTCATTACCTCCGAGATCATTTAGCACATACAGTAATATCCATACAGCCAAAAGAAACCAATTAAGCACAGACAGAGCAGCAAAGCTAGTATTTATATCCCAAAATGCAAAATTCCAAGAAAGTGAAGTGAAACATGGTGCTACATTGGCTTCGTCACATCCAAATCTGCAATAAATACCAGTACCTGTGATATTGAAACTATTTGCTTTAATCAATCTAGTGATAATGATTCTTCAATGGAAATAGAATCAGATAATGAAAGTTAAACAGCATTAGGTTAACACAAAGGTTAAAGAAAGAGATGAATATTTTTATTTTTTTTATTTGGATTTTTTAATATAATATATATATATATATTATACACACCACACACACACACAGGTATTGTTTTATACCAGTATTATGTATTTTTTATTATGTATATTATACCAATACCTGTGATATTGAAACTAGCATATATGCTCTACCCAATCTAGTGATGATTCTTCCATGGAAATGAAGGTTAAACAACATTAGGTTAACAAAAAGGTTAAAAAAAAAGTGAATATTTTTTTTTTCTATCTGGAATATATATACTGGTACTCTTGCCAATCACAATTATGTATTTTTTGAAACGAGGAAGAATGTTTTATGTTCTAGTTAAAAAATAATATACATATAAAAAATGAGGGTTTGTTTTTCCTTTCTATTATATACTTTTTGCGTGATTCAATTTTTCTAAAAGATGACTATATAGTATATATACTAGGTATAACCGTATAAGCATGGTAGTATAGTAAATTATAGGTAATACTAATATACTTATTAGATTAAAGGAAAAAAAATATGGAATAAGTTTAAAACAATAAAAAACAAAAAAAACAAAAAAAACAGACTACCTTCGTTTTAAACAAAAAAAAAACGACAAAAAAAAACAAAAAAAACGACACAATAAAAAACGACTCACATCACTAGGTACGAAACCTTATTGAGTGATTGGTTTGGTCTTATTCCTTGAATATTAGCCTTGAATATTATTATTATTATTTTATATATATATATATATATATATATATATATATTATATAATAGATTGTACATAGTTTTAAATTTAATTAGTAGAACAAACCGGTGACAGGTAGGTTCAAATCGTACATTTAAAACGAAATTAATTTAGAGTCCAACTTTGTTGCACCAAGTTTGAAATATTTTGAAAACTGGAAATGAGTTTTAGGTAAAATTAAAACTATTATTAATTAGTTCATAAGTTAAGAAATAATTAATAAACTAAAGGGTTTACTACGGGAGTTATAATATTCGGCTTTTCAACAGTAATTATTACAGTAAAGTTTAAATTTAATTTGTAAGTGTTTCGAAATATTTTAATATACAGGGTGTTCCGTAAGTCCGGTGTCATAGGAAAATTTATTTTAAATTAAATTTACGAAAGTAATACGTAAGAACTAAAACACTGGTAAGGAAAAGGCCTCCGCCTTTTCTTCAGGAGTGTAACTCACTCCCATATTAGCCACTGCGCGTTATTCTACTTGCAACCAAAAAAAAGAAGGTCCTAAAACAAGAGATCAATTTGAACATTTGCTTTAGTTCTAATTTATCACTTTTGTGAATTTTTAATGTAAAATAAATTTGGAGCTATTGAAGAATAGGGCCCCCAGCCTTCTTTAGGGATCATGTCAAGAATAGCGAACCCAATTTTACCATGTCAAGAATAGCGAACCCAAAAATTCCCTTGTCAAGAATAGCGAACCCAAAAGTTCCCATGTCAAGAATAGCAAACCCAATATAAATATCATGTAAAGGAAAAAGTTAAACATATGTAATCTTCACTTTATTGATGAAAGAATAAATAAAACAATTTACTGAAATGAAAATGAACCGTATACTAATTTATTAAAAAGGAAATTGAGTGGCAATTGCGTTACAGAAATTAATTAACCTGTTTACTTTATTTCTTTCCATCCACATGAACTGTTGTAAATAACCTGGAAGAAATTCGCGTTTGCATCCTCGCATGTTGTTAATTTTAGCCTATGTCTTCCCCAATACGATTCAGTATGTTGTGTATGAACGCCTGTCTGTGGATTAACGAAGTGCAAAGAGTGGTTGACGGTTCTGTGCTGGTAATTTGGATTATTGGCCAGATTTCTGTAGGCTCGCCATTCATCACTATGGATAATTGATCCATCTCTCACCACTTTTTCGATTATTGCCAAAAGTGTTTCTTGGTCTCTGTGTTCAACTACTTCCATATACCCAACTGCTGGTGAGTAACTAGTATCTACTAGGCCAAACACCCAAACTTGACTTCTAGGGCCCCGCCCTCGATGGTGTTTTGGTTTATAGCAAAAACACGATTCATCAATTTGAACAATTACCCCAGGTCCGCCAAGTTGTATAGGATTAAGCTCAAAATGTCTTGTACACACCTCTCTGAAAAAGTTGTAGAAATCCACTATGGTCTGACGAGACTTATTTACAATTCGAGAAGTTTCCTGTTCACTCATTTCATTGCACCAACAATATATGACATGTATCCACTGCTGAAGTTTAACTTTTGAATTAGCAAAAAATGAATCTTTTCTTATTGATAAATTCGTTTGTATTTACAACAAGCTTTCACTTGGCACTTCCACAAATAACCGTCTAGAGAGGCACTGCACTTTGTCCAATTCATCAATATAGAACACGATTCACATTTTAACTCGCGTCGAATAAGTGAATTTTGCTTCATCCAGTTAATCACTGGTAAAGTTTCTTCCCCAAGTAATGGCTGCACAACTTCTGTAAATGTAGATCTATCCATTTTGAAGGGTAAGGAATTAATGATTTAAGAATTGTTTGGGTTCTTCCACATAAGCTAACGTAGTCTCTATTGAGATTGGTAGTCCTATTATTGTAAAAATATTATTTTATTTATTTGCATTTATAAATTTGTTTATATAATAAATATTAAAATATTACAATTTCTCTTATATTACAACTAGCCTTAAGACCCGCCCTTCGTGCGGGTCGCGGGTAGCAAAAATTAACCAAACTATCACGACTTAACCTAACCAATCGTCAAGGGCGTACAATTAACCTAAAAAAATAAATAAAAAACAATAAATTTTTTTTATTTTTTTTTATATTTAAGAGAAGATATTCTTTATACTGTACGGCATTGACGATTGGTTAGGTTAAGTCGTGCTAGTTTGGTTAAATAAAAAAGACTAATATAAAAGCATTT
Organism: Bathynomus jamesi; assembly: GCA_023014485.1. NCBI lineage: Eukaryota > Metazoa > Arthropoda > Malacostraca > Isopoda > Cirolanidae > Bathynomus > Bathynomus jamesi. The sequence continues at coordinate 1,027,560 of JAJOZX010000367.1, read as the reverse complement.
AATACGTCCTTAACTAATTACTTAAATTGGGAAACATAAACCTACCGTCTGAAGTTATGAAAACGTCCTTGAGGACTTCCCATGTCAAGAATAGCGAACCCAATTTTACCATGTCAAGAATAGCGAACCAAAAATTCCCTTGTCAAGAATAGCGAACCCTGCAGGTGTTGGGTTCGCTATTCTTGACATGATCCTTCTTTAGTTAGCTTTATAAGGCTAACTAACGAAAATATCATGACCTAACCTAACCAATCGTCAAGGGCGTACAGTTAACCTAACGATTGGTTAGGTTAGGTCGTGATATTTAAGTTAATTAGCCTTATAAGCCTAACTAAAGAAGGCTGGGGTCCCTATTCGTCAATAGCTCCATAAATTTTTCTATAAGGATCAGTTGAAGATCAGGGCCCCCAGCCTCAATTACCAAATTATATCTTCGTTAAAACTAACGAAAATATCACGACTTAACCTAACCAATCGTCAAGGGCGTACGCCGTACAGTTGACCTAACCGGGCATTTAATTTAATTTATTATTATATTTGGTACTGTAAAGCAAAAAACAAGAATACATGGGGGCCCTAATATTCAGATGATCCTCTCTGTCGTTACACACCCCATTTAAAGAGATTCCTCCGCCGAGCGGTGCCCCCGATAGTACTGTGAGGTATTGAAAAACTCATGATATTCACTTGTCCCACAAACACCTTTAAATGGGAGACCCATAATGGGTGCACACACACATTTCTACATTACTGTACAGTCTTTACAGCCACACCTACACTTTTCCTCCTAAGTATATATATTGTAATGCATATGGTTGTAAATTGTGACTTGGTCCGCAATTGATATGGACCGTGACTTATTTTTGGTTGGCAAGGTACTGGTATTGATGGATACCGTAATGAAATTGACTGGATTCCTTGGATCTGATATATTTGCGCGTCGGTTATAAATAGATATAGAGTGTAACATATTTGTGGATAGTAGTCTATTATGACTTGATCCTCTGGATCCAGAGATTCTATCTTTAGTTTTAAATCGATAATTAATTAGTTTTTAATTGATAATTTATTTAGTTTTGTAAAAATTGGTCGTTGCCAATGTACAGGCAGTTTTTACATAGTGGAGCCACCTCGATGGGCCGAAGTGGCCCCTAGTGTGCCCACTGTAAAAATTTCTTATGTTCTTGTGGTTCGGAACCCACGTAAAATTGTAGGTCCCCTCCGCCACCACGGAGGACATGCACAATACACAATTACGAACACAGTTAGGTAGACCAGCCATGAGTGGATCCTAGGGTCTTTGTTGGTCTGAAACATTACAACATTATAACATTATAAAAGCGGACTTATAGGACACCATATATATATATATGTGTGTGTGTGTAAGGTTGGTTTAGATTAAACTTCGAATAAAGACCAACCCTGTTCCATCCTTTGTGTTGCTGAAAAAAAAAAAGGTTAAATCCTTTGAGTATTGTGTAACAGTAACCTAAAAACGGGTGTCAAATGAAAACTGTAAACAAAGAAAAGTTGAAAACAAAATGTAAATATACAATTATAAACAAAGAAATGTAAAAAAAAAAAAAAAAAAAAAAAAATTCACACCTGTAAAGTAAAGCTAAAAATTGTACTTGACTTTATAAATAATTTTTGGTAAGACGTTTGATAAAGTGACTAGAAGTGTTTCGTAAGCTTCGTTCAGGAAAATTGTATTTTTTATTTTGTTTCGATTTTACCAGTTTCTCTTTTTAACGTTCAAATTCAAACGAAGATTTCCCTCACTCAGTTTAATATATATATATATATATATATATATATATATATGTGTGTGTGTGTGTGTGTGTGTGTGTTGTGTGTGTTAGTCAGTATGTAAAATTAGACAATTTGTCAATTGACTGAAATTCAGGCAATGTGTCAAATTGATGATACACACAAAACCTAACCTTTCTGATAATGCTGCATATGCATGCCCACTGCTACTTCCCAATATGTTGCCTAAAAATTCATGATTAGGTTAGGTTCAGGCTTAATTAGGTATTAAATAAATCGAGCATTTGACATATTGCCTAAAATTTCAGTCAATTTATAAATTGCCTAATTTTAGAAATTGACTGCAATATATATATAATATATATATATATAATAATATATATATATATATATATATATATATATTAGCGCTCATAAGTATCGCAGAGAGAATATTTCAATATAATCGTCCTTATAAACTTATCTTTGAAACATGAATAGAGGATAGTTATGAAAAGTTCACCGTTCGTTTGGAATAATTTAACAAATAAAAAAATTAGTTTAACTCCAACATAAAATGTAAAACATCAAAGAATTTGAGGAAAATAAGAAAGTCAGAATGCAAACGTTTTCGTACATTTATTTATAAAATTATTTAATACTTTGTGTGTCAACCTTAGGCTTGAATAATTCAAAACTTTTCTCAGTAGTTGGCTCTTTATTGATTAGAGACTGTTGGCAATTCTGAATTCTAGAATTTTCTCTGTGAATCTTCGTGGAAGACGGGTAACTGTACGAGCTATTAGTAAGCAATAGGTCGTCGTGGTAAAGAACTGTCTACAGATCTTAAGAGATCTCTTACTGCCGCGCACGAATCTGCGAAGAGTTATAGGAAGGTAGGAGAAGAACTTCAAATTCCACTTACGACGGTTGCTGCAGTTATAAAGAAATGGAAACGCTTTGGAACAATCAAAACTCTATCAAGATGTGGACGACCTTCCAAGATTTCAGAACGTACAGCTAGACGGATTGAAAGAATGGCTGCTGCGAATCCACGAGTGACTGCGGGTGATATTTGTCAAACATTAAGATTGTCTAAAGATGGATGTACTGAACGTTGAAACCTCGTAGAAAAATACCGAAAACGAATCATTAAAGTCATTGAAGCAAAAGGTGGACACACACAGTATTAAATAAATATAATTTTATAAGTAAATGTACGGAAACGTTTACATTTTTAACTTTTTAATTTTCCTCAAATTCTAAAATTTTTTATTTGTTAATTTTTTCCAAACGAACGGTAACCTTTTCATTTCCATTTTTTTAATGGAGATAATAGATGATCGTTCGAAACAAAATCGGTTAGAAATTAATAAATTAATCAAAGATTCTCAACGCGGCTTTCGACGTAATCTTTCTTGTCTCATTAATTTGCTCGATTTCTTTAATGATATTGTAAATATATATATGACGAGAGTGAAACGGTAGATATCACCAGTACACATTTGAAAACTTGTCGATCGATTTTTACGAACTAGTTGGTGATTCTATATAATTTGAGTGCGCTGATCTCAAAAATATAGTTAGTTTTCCCTATCACGTATGGTTTTCTTACTACAGGGTGTTCATAAATCCCCCATTTATCCCCAAATGTGAACCATCTTATCGAGACCAACATTGGATTGCGCATGCTAAACCATAAATTTTGGGTTAGAGACTACAGTAACGCTTACAAAATGTAGGGTAATATATATAAAACCAGTCCCGTTCCCAGCAAAATACTCTCCCCTCCCATCAATGGGTGGTTAACATTTGAGGCAGATGAGGTATTACAACACCCTTGTAGCACGAAATCTTTAGGTGATAGAGTAAAACCTAATTAAAGCAGAATTAAATAGCTCCTAGCTCTTGGACAAGCATATTGCTTGTTTATGAAAGAATAAAAAAAATAACTGAAAGAAACAAAATATATTACCTTCTTTACTCGCAAACATTTCAGGACTTACCAAAGACTTAAGACTACGAAGTAGATCTGACTAATGACGACTAAACCGGTGCTTCTTTGGTGTTTTCTTATGCTGTGCGTTAGGCTGACTCGTTGCAGACACCAGCAGTAATCCGCCATCATATTTGTATGCTTCCTTGATATCTTCTTTCCATGGTTTTGACGTCCTGGTGAAATCGTTCCCCTTGCTCCTTACTGACATCTCCGAGATTTTCGGGAAAACGGTCAAGATGCGAAATAAGAAGTGAACTTTCAGGCTCATGTTGCAGCCTAAGGCGCAAAACTTTTTAAGCATATTTTCCACCAGTCTTTCATAATTTTGCTTTTTGTAGTTTCCCAAGAAGTTTTCAACAACATCTTTGAAACCAAGCCATGCTTTCTTTTTCTTTTTTGGTCATGTGGTTCAGGAAATGATCGTTCTCAATAACTTTCTAATCTGAGGACCTATAAAAACACCTTCCTTTTTTTCTCGCAGCTAATGTTGGATATTTTTGAACAAAATGTACTTGAAACACACCTTCTCTATTCAATGCTTTGACATACTGCTTCATCAAGCCTAACTTAATGTGCAAGGGTGGTAGGAGGATTTTATTTGGTTCAACTAGATGTCATGTAAAATGTTCTTTGATCTGGGGTAAGATTCTCTCTAGGAGGCCAAGTTTTCCTCTTCCAGTGCTGGTCACGTGCTCGACCATTCCCATTCGCAGATGAAAACATGGCATCTTAGTGTATCCTGATTGCTGCCCAAGTAACATGCAAAGGACTTTGAGATCCCCACACAATATCCATCTGTGATTTTGATACTGAATTTTTTCCAGAAGCAGTTTCATGTTATCATAGGTCTCTTTTAAATGAGTAGAATGGGCCACTGGGATTGATGCATATTTGTTACCGTTGTGTGGTAACACTCCTTTTAGACTGGTTTTAGAGGAATCTATAAACAACCTCCAGTCACTGGTTTGGTATTCGATGCCTAGCTTGCACCACTAATCCTGTGATGTCCTTGCAAAATACCAAGGGACCACCTTCTTCGATAAAAGGCACGAAGTCTTTCTCACGATTTCTGTACCAAGCGAAGTATGTGTCGGATGCCAATAAATTGTTCTCCTGCAATCTAGACCCCAAAAGTTCTGCAGAGTCCTTAGGCAGATTCAAATCCCTGACTAAGTCATTTAGTTCGGCTTGGGTTAATGGTTTAGGATCTCGGTCAGCTGTTGGCTGTTCATAAACATCATCATTGTCTGGATTTGATTTGGAGCTGAATCAGAATCTGAATTGTATTGATCCAGACTCTCGGGTGGGCGATAAATAGGAACTTCTGGACCATGGGGTACCGGCCTTATTGCAGATGGAAGACTTGGGTATTGAAGGCTCTCTTTATTCTTTGCATTATAACCTTTAACATTACAAGAACAGAAGTAGCAGTCGTCGGTATGGTTTCTAGGCTCGCGCCAAACCATAGGGATCCCAAATGGCAATCTTTTTACCTTTGCTCCAATTCCTTAGTGCCGCAACACACGTAAGACAAACCTTGTGTGGAGCCCAACTTTTGTCTTGATCTCCTAATTTAATTCCAAAATAAGCATGATAAGCTCTCTTAATGAAGGTCGTTACATTTGTCCTTTGTTTTACAACAACGTACCGACCACAAATATAACAAAATATGTCTGGACTATGGGTACATCCTCTAGAAGCCATTATTAAAATTTTAAAGACGTAATGTTAGAATTATCTATCTGAAAAATATGAAAAAACGAAATTAATTAAAGATAAAAAAGGTAAAAAATTACAAAACGGCCCAAAATTGTTTTGCTAATAACTTTAAAACTGTGGGTGATAGAAAAAAACTTGTAGCATTTTTGAATTCAGCGCAGCGAACTGCTTCAGAATCACAACTCAAAATAAAGAAATCGATTTTCATGCAGACCGGTGATGAGGGGTCCCGCGTCTTAAGGTACCTAAGCGCCTAAATTAAAATTCGCCAGAAATCGCCTCCAAAGTTTAGCAATATTCTCGCAATAGTATCTCTGTTATTAATTGAGCTAGAACGTTCATTTTTGGCTAAATTAGAGTTCTAAGTATGCTAATGAAGATGTTGATGAGTTTTTGGAATAGATCTTCATATTTTATATTTTATATATATATTTTTTTAAATTTTTTTATTTTCTTATTATGCCGAACTTTGGGTGCGATTTCTGGCACAGAATGATTCCATTGATTTTTCATCACTATCACTAGCACGGTGAGACATTGCTGCACACGTTTGATAATAGTTAGAAGCCGGGTGAATAGAATAATCAATGCAATATTCAGCATATGAGCACGAACACGGGACGCCTGCTAACAGCAACGCGAGTCTTAAGGTACTGGCGGGATGTTTGTGTCGTGTCCCTCTCGGCGCGTGGAGCGGGTTGCCAATCAGAAAGCAGAGCGGCGTGGCTGCCATGTTTTCATTGGCTCGCGCTCCTCCTGTTGTTCCCACCACCCAGAGACCGAGCGTCCTACCCCCACCCTCATCACCTCCCACCAGTTGAACGGGATATTGGGGCCTTAAGACGCGCATCACATCTGGGCGGCAGATCCCAGCTGGCGATAGAGGTGAAAAAGTAGTTCGCTTCATAAGGTTTTCAACCATACTTCTAGTGTCGTAAGATCATTATAACCCACGCGATAGACGGATAGAGGAAGGGTGAAAATAGTGATATCCATCAAAAACACGTTTTCGCCTGTGATGGCGCTTAGGTACCTTTAGACGCGCGACCCCTCATATATATTTCGATTTTCAAAAGACGTTTGATGAAGTGCCACATACTGTAGAAGATTATTAACTGAACTTCATTCTCACGGAATTGATGATAATGGTTTCAAATGGATCGAAAATTGGTTTAATGGACGTAATCAAAGAGTGGTCATTAATGGCAAAGTGTGTAATTGGAAAATTGTAAATTGGGATTAGTTCTGGGACAGTTCTTTTTATTATTTATATCAATGACATCGACTTGAGAATTAAGAGTATACTTTCAAATTTCGCGGATGATACCAAACGAGGGGGACGAACGAAATCAGCGGCAGAACGTTTGCAGATTCAAGAAAATGTTAATAAATTACTGGAATGGGCAGAAATTTGGCAAATGAACTTTAACATAGATGTGAAACGTTGCATATCGATAGAAAAATGCTAAATAAAAGTATTTTATGCACGACAAGCACCAACGATTACTTCATTCGGTTCTGGTCCCCATATTTACGACAGAACAGGGACAGATGATTCCTAGACTTAGAAGCAAATCCTACTCTGCCCATTTAGAAACGTTAAATTTATTCTCACTCGTGAAAAGACGAATTCGAGGAGATTTAATTCGGGTATTTAAAATGATTAAAGGTTTTCATAATGTCGACGCCGAAAAATATTTCACCTTCAGAAATGTGGATAAAGCTCGCAGTAATGGTTTCAAATTTGTGGGTAAACATTTTAATTCTAATGAAGCTAAACATTATTTCTTCAATCGTATAGTTAATTTGTGGAATTGATTGCCAGCCACCGCAGTTCAAAGTAATTCGATCGAATCCTTTAAAAAGAGATTAGATGCTTATCTTGCCTTAAACCCCCAGTTGGAAGCATTTGTTAGCGCGTAGAAGTATTGTAGAATTTTCACTCAGATTCCCTCCTCTGTACTTTCAATTTTTCACTTTATCTTAAATTTCTTTCCTTCCCTTCAAGCTCTCTTCTTTGCTTTGCTTTACTTTAAAAATTTCACTTGTCTTTAAATTTTCTTGCACTTTTTAACCTTCTTTCTGAAACAGACAGCCTTGCAGGGACCAGACGGTCTGCTACTCTTTGATGTCCTTTGTATAACTATCCTTTCCATGGTACAAAAGATAAGGACGAATTTAACTGAAATACTTCTTTGTACGAATACTTATGAGCGCTACTATATATACACACACACACACACACACACACACACACACACACACACACATATATATATATATTATATATATATATATATATATATATATATATATTATAGAATGGCGAACCTTTCCCGCCTAAATCATGTGCTTCTTTCTGAAGTGCCTTATATGGCAAAGAGCCAAATCCTACTTTTCCGCTTAAATCGCGCGTCTGTTCACAGGGCACCTTGCATGGCATGAGTGCCAAGCCCTCGAACGCGTGGGTCCAATGCGCATGTGCGAGATTCGGGATGTGTTAAAAGACCGAGTTGAGTCTCACTCGACATTATTCTCATATACCCTGTGCAGTGTGCATAAACCCTTTGCCATCAGGCATGTTTGCATATTTTCATATATCATCTCAATATATATGTAAGCCACAGTAGGCCTGTTCAAAAATCAACTTTTCTTATTTTCATAGGTTTCTGTACATTTTCCCATGCTTTTTGACCTGAAAAAGCCGAAAATCACAACTATTTTGACCTAGGATGTTGGGAAGCATTGCCGCATGGAGCTTTAAATTTTCTGCCTTGAAATCGGCCAAAGCGCCAATTCCGGGGTCCCTTGAATTATGTTTTGCACTTTAACTTTTGATCTAAACAAGATATAGCAACAAATTAGGTATCAAATGAAAGAGCATAAAATTAATAAATAATAATAATATAATAATAATAAATAAATAATAATTAATAATAATAATAATAAATAATAATAATTATCTATCATTTTTCAGGAAACAACAGAAACTCAATCAGAATCTAGAAAACCATCTACAAGTTACAACTTCACAATGGCATTAAGCAAGGAGCTGAGGGAGCTCCGTGGGCGCACAGTTGATATCTCAGAACCTCCACGTACTGTCCACAGGCAGGTGTCAACTGGGCCATCTACCAGATCTCTCACTGAAACTTTCCTGGTTGGATACCTTCAGCTTTTATCAGTGGTTCCCAGCTTCCCACCAACAGACAGGCGTTCCAGTATTTCCTTAATCTTCAGAATTTACCGGAAAATGCAGGGAGCCCATGGTTCAAGACCTTGCATATGAAACAGTTGAATCTATCATCCCATTCTGGCAGATGGCTAGGATCAAGACAATGACCAAGTAACGCAATGAAGCTCTTCATGAAACTACATGAGAAACATCGTGCTCTGGTGAAAAGCAAAGGAAGAGCAAGTAACCCTGGAGGAAAAAGAGGAGCATTGTGCTGGAATTAGACAGCCTGTTCGATATAGGAGTCCAGATGCAATCCAGGAAATACAGAACAACAGACTGTTATCCAGAGAGAAGAAAGATGAGGATATCAGGTTCTACGAAGACCAAAAGACTGAGAGGAAAGGTCATATGTCTGGTATGATAAGATTTTTGAGACAAGATCCCTGCAGCAAGCAGCGAGGAATGAAAGACTGCAGCATAGACAAGAACAAGGTAAAACTAATTACTTTGAACGTCACAAAAAGTTTTAAGTTTTATTCCATTGCGATATTTAGCATGTACTTAACAATTACTGTCTTAACATGTTGTACTATTTTACAGCTGCAGCAGAACAAGAGGCAGTTGTTCATGTGGATGACATTACCTGGGGTGACTCCAACTGACAACGACGCTAACACAGAGGACATGGATTACCATCAGCTCGTCCTGGATGTTCTCACCATCAAGACACTGTGACTAGTGTGACTTTGACGTTTCCAAGGAAGGTCATGGAATGTGATGTCATCTGCAATACAGCTGATCGTCTTGGTTTATCAGACAATCAAGTTACTGCCATGGTTTCTGCCACCTTGAAAGCTGGAGGGGCTGATCTGGATAACTTCGTCATCTCAACCTCAACAACACGTCGCAACAGAATGCTGTCCAGGTATAATATCAGCCAGAGTCACATGTCCAAGTTTTGTGAAAAAAAAAACACAGTACGCTGCCTTACACTGGGATGGAAAGTTGCTCAAAGAGTCTTGGGCAGTGAACCTGGAAGTACCTCAGAGACTTTAGCTCTGCTGTAGTGTCTGGTCCACCTTCATACACTGAAGGAAAGTTATTGGGAGTACCTGTCATCGACAATTCTTCTGGCACAGCTCAGGCTGAGGCTTCAATGGATTTACTGGAGACATGGGAACTTACGGATAATGTTACTGCCCTTGTTTTTTGACACTACATCCAGTAACAGTGGAGTTCACAGAGGAGCTGCCAAACTGCTAGAGAAAATGCTGAACAAAAAGGTGTTTATCTGGCTGTCGACATCACATCTGGAAATCCTAGTAGGAGCAGTTTGGGAGAAGCTGTTTGGGAAGGTGAAGGGGCCAGATAATCCCTGGTTTGAGCATCTGAAGGATGTTTGGACGGACTTGTCCAAGGAAAACCCAAAGATGCTGGCTATCAACAGCAAATGGCTGAAGGAAAAAGAAGAAGAACAGTGAAGAAATACTCCAAGACATTCTAACAGCAGAAAGGCTTCCAAGAGCCGACTACAGGGAAATGGCTGAACTGACAGTCATTGTTCTTGGAGGAACGCCTCCTCGAGGTATTCACTGGAGTCGACCAGGCGCCATTCATCAGGCCAGATGGATGGCCAGAAACCTGTACTCCATGAAAATGCTGATGTTTGCAGATCAACTTGAGTACGACGAAGACACTGTATCAAAGCTGGAAAGACTCAACACCTTCCTTGCGCTGTTCTACACTCCTGTATGGATGATGTCAATGTCTGCTGCAGATGCTCCCGTGAATGATCTAAGTCTAATCCAGGACATGTTGAAGTACAAGAAAACTGACCCAGAGCTTGCTGATGCAGTACTTAATAAGATGGAAAACCACAAATGGTACCTGACGCAGGAAGTCGTGCCATTTGCCCTGTTCAGCAGTAGATTGAGTGACACATTGAAGCACGACATTGCTGCCCAGTTACATGCCACTGAGAGCCAGACAGCTTCAGAACAGGAAAGCCTCTATTCCAGAGAGTCACAGCTAAGACCACCCTGGTTGATCTCATTGGCCCAGAATCACATTTCCTGCTGGACACACTGAACATTGGATCCGAGTGGCTTCTGGAACCTGTCACGTCTTGGCCACAGAATGAGGACTACAGAAAAGCGTTGGACTATGTTAAGAATCTGAAAGCGGTGAATGACATTGCTGAACGTGGTGTCAAGATGATGAGCGACTTTGCAAATGTCATAACAACAGATGCCAAGCAAAGGGACTATCTCCTTCAAGCTGTGGAGTTCAACAGACGCCGCTTTGACAGCTTCAAGAAACAAACTCTCAACAACTGACTTTGTAAATGTCATTATGAAATTAATCATCATGTAATGCTTTCACTTCTTGATCGATTAGACTTGTGACAAAATGTTAATCTCAAATTTGTGTCATGAATAAGGCGCCTTGTCTGCCTTGAGTGTGAGAAAACGAATTTTTGTGATATTTCTGAAATCTTTGTATGTACCAATGTGCCATTTCTTGTTCCAAGACTATCATAATTGTATAAGTTAGAAAGAGGATTAAAAACACTTTAATTTGGTGCCTATTTTGTTGCTCTATCTTGTTTAGATAAAAAGTTATAGTGCAAAACATGATTCAAGGGACCCCGGAACTGGTGCTTTTGGCCGATTTCAAGGCAGAAAACTTAAAGCTCCATGCGGCAATGCTTCCCAACAACCTAGGTCAAAATGGTTGTGATTTTCGGCCTTTTCAGGTCAAAAAGCATGGGAAAAAGTACAGAAACCTATGAAAATAAGAAAAAGTTGATTTTTGAACAGGGCTAAAGCCACAGCCATCCTCATTATTCACCCCCTTCAGCGACTTTCTCCCCAAGTGCACCGACGCTATCCTGGTGCCCAAGACTTAAAGGGCCACATCCAAACCCCCAAGGCCAATGAAATCGAACCCCGCAATCGGTATCGAAAGCCACACCACGCCACCTCGACTCCAACCCATGAGAGGCACCAGCACACAAATATACCACAATTTAAAAAAAAAAAATATATATATATATATATATATATATACAGTCCAGTGGTGGGCGCGGTACCAAAATTTGGGGGTGCGTTACGCGGTACTGCGGTACCTCAGCATGCCCAGTGCGTTACGCGGTACTGCGGTACTTTTTCAGGTCCCCCTGGTGCGTTCCGCGGTACTGCGGTACTGCGGTACTGCACACAAGAACAACACAAGTAATAGCACATATTTTCAGAAATTGCATATCGGCGATTTCGCACCTGAACTTTCTGCCATAATGGCTAAAAATCGATCTTTGTCACAGAAATGTAACACACGTGCAACCGGCTCAAAAGCAAGCACTGCACTGAGGCGTTGTGATAGGATGGCAACGTAACATGTTCTGAACGAAAACTTAACGTGTCTAGAGTTAGGCTGATGCAACACACGCAGCATTCGTCTTACTGTACTCCTGTAATAAGGTTTACTTCAAAAAAAGTGTTAATTTTTTGAAAAGTCGTGTTTGTCGGTACCGCGGAAAGTACCGCGGGAAATTTGAATGCGGTAGCGGTACTGCTGTACTTTCAGCGATCCTTTGCGGTACTGCGTTATGCGGTACCGGTTTGGTAGTGCGGTAGTACCGCAGTACCGCAGTACCGCAAAAAATACCGCAAGTGCCCAGCTTTGAATTATACACACACACACACACACACAGGGTGGCGCAAAAGTCGCGCATCATAGGAATTTTCAGTGTTGATTATATTTTTTTTTTTCTTTTAGGTAGGGGACGGCTGCGAAATTAACAAGAGATGAGAGGGTGAACTTGGTTTTAATGTATGGAATACCAGGTACAACAAATCGATGAATCGGTACAGAATTTAAATTCATCGATTTGTTGTACCTGATATTCCGTGATGCGCAACTTTTGCGCCACCCTGTATATATAAATATAATTATTGGAGGTGCAGATACTGATATTAATGACAATGTCGTATTGCGCTTCGCGGACGACAAAAAAAAAATGTGCCACCAAATATCAAGAGAATGTGACGTAAAAAAATTACAAAATGACGTTGAATATTATTCAATTGGACGGAAGACAACAATATTAAGTTCAACGAAGAAAGATTCCAACTCATGACATGGTAACGACAAGAAGCTGCAAAATAAAGGGTACACTCAGAGCAATGGAAGACAAAGAGATCACACCAAACCCTCGAGTCAGGAACCTCGGAGTAATAATATTATTGGATGTGGAATTCAGAGAACACTAAAATATTAAAATTATAACAGCTAGAAAAATATTAGGAATTATCTAGAGGAGATTCCACAGCAGTAAAGAAAACATCATGTTGAAAGTATGGAAGAGTTTAGTCCTACCAATAATTAAGTATTGCTCAGTACTCGCGAGCCCCTACAGAAAACGAGATGTTGCAAACATAGAAGCCATACAAAGGACTTTTACATCTAAGATAGAGGAGAGGAATGGTAAAGACTACTTACTGGTCACGACTACATTCTTTGAAACTCTACTTCTTGGAAAGAAAAAAGATGTGAGCGATACGCAATAATATACATATGGAAAATACTGGAGGGATGTGTCCCAAATTTTAAAAAAGAAATACCCCCCCTCCTGCGGTGAGACGGGAGGTCATGAAAACGAAGGTGAAAAATACTCTTACAATACAAGGCCCAACACTCTTTAACGTGCTGCCAAGGGAACTGAGGAACCTCAAGTACACCAACTTAACTACCTTCAAAAACCAACTGAACAGGTTCCTGCGTAAAGTCCCTGACCAATCATAAGTAGCTGGCTATGAGGGTAGGATGAGAGTTGAAAGCAACTCTCTCCTTCCTCATATCCCCAAATGAGGCGGAATGCTGTAGAGTTGTCAAACACAGTTATTCAAACCCTACCAAAGTAAACCAAAGTATAATATATTCTTATATTCTACAAAACTTTCAAAACTGAGGACTTACTCGACTTTTCCATCTGTATCCATCTGTAGCGACACTCATTTTGAAAATTTCAGCTTTGAACCTTTTGCTGAACTTACTTTTACTTCGAAATTATTATTGCACAAATCATGTAACATTTTATGGCTTCAAAATGAAGATTCGTTCCAGCTTTTTGAACGGTTTTCGTTTCAGAATCCACATTTTGGATCTTCATTTTATACCGAATGAATTTGTGTGATGACTTTCCACTCACTCTTATTTCTATTCCCACTCACAATTCCAAAAGTGAGAAATACACATTTGAGAAACAATGTCACTCCCATTTGCATTCGCGGTTTTAAAAGCGCCAAATGACATAGCTAAAATTAACCTCGCCTAACCTAATCTGACTTGGATCGAAGCGAGAAATCCGTGGATGAGACTAAAAGAGTTGCATGAAACGGGAAAAGATCGATTTGATGATTTCCTTCTTTGAGACTCGCTCGTGGATTTCTCGCTCTTCGGTGCGGAATCAAATGGGAATAGTATGGAGGAGGATCGTAACATTTTTGTGATAGTTTTACGTCAGGAAGGATTTATTCCCGTGTACAGTAATCAGATATTTTTTCTAACTGTATTATTATTGTTAATTATTATTATTAATTATTATTAATTATCATTATTATTATTATTATTATTTATCAAATTGTTAATAATAGTGCACCGGAACTCATCAAAATATTAGCTTGTCAAACCTAACCTAACCTAACCGTTTCAACGTAAAGCAATCAAACACGTACATCAGAAAACTAAATTACACTCTAGATTGCAGTTAGATTTTATGCTTCACGTGATCCAACCTTTGGAACTACCTTTAGAACAACGTCGATGAATAAGCAAAAGAATTTAACACGTTTAAAAGGCTTCCACAAAAAATAAAATAAATAAACAGATAATAAATTCATCAAACCTTAGAATCGTACCTCTCTTTCTCTCTCTTGCCTTCCCGCATTCCAACCTCCTCCTACCATTCCCGCCACTCCACTCAACAATTATAATTGAAGATAATTTATTCTATCCTTGTTATAACCATAAAATATTTGTGTAAGTTCAAAGTGTTGAATATTAATGTCGGTACGAAGTCAAGGTTACTTAATATTATACGTATAAATTTCATATTATATACCTATAAAAAGAATGTGTAAGCTTAGCTTCAAGTCTCTGTTATATTTAAATATACGTGATCTTCAATTATACGTCTACGTTTTTATGCTCTCTTCTTTTGTTAACCCATCATATTTCCATTTAATTTTACATCGTATTTCCACTTAATTTTACATCGTATTTCCACTTAATTTTACATCGTATTTCCACTTAATTTTACATCGTATTTCCACTTATTTTTACATCGTATTTCCACTTAATTTTACATCATATTTCCACTTAATTTTACATCATATTTCCACTTAATTTTACATCATATTTCCACTTAATTTTACATCATATTTCCACTTAATTTTACATCATATTTCCACTTAACTTTACATCATATTTCCACTTAATTTTACATCATATTTCCACTTAATTTTACATCATATTTCCACTTCATTTTACAACTCTTCCAACTCTTAAACTTGCCGTAAATAATCTCTTTGTTGGCATCATTTTAAGAGATTTGTCCAATAACCGCATTGTGCAAATAAAGCATATAATTTGCTCGCAAATGGCAGTCCTACGCTGCTGTATACATATATGAATTCCTTTACTCATCTATTTTCATATATTGCTTATTACGTCCATTTCTAGGGCTACGTCGTGATCAATGTCGTAACGCCGCTTCCCGTCGATAGGCGAAGTTAAGCCACATTGGGTCTGGTTGTAGTTGGATGGGGGTACCATCCTTCGCGTCCAGATGATGTAGCGACCCGTGGTTCAGATCCCACGTAAAGCTGTAGGTCCTTTCCGTCATATGACCTTAGATGTTGCGAAAAAGGTTAAGCAACGTCGTCAAACAAACGACATTCATTTGTATGTTTCTTAAACACGTACGAGTAGAAATAAATAAATATATAAGTAAATTGTTATTATTGTTGTTGTTGTATTCAATTTGTCTTGATTTTCAGAGTGGGACTTTGAACATTCCTTTGGGACGAGTTTTCGTGAATGATCCCGACGATTGGGACTTTCGGGACAAAACTTGGGACTGGTTGTATGGTTTCCCGGAACCCTTCTTCTCCCTGAATCGAAGAACGGGACAGCTTTCTGTTATTCCTGAAGTTCCTGACGATGAGTAAGATCTTGTAATGTCATTTTTACATTTCAGAATATATATATATATATATATATATATATATATATATATATATATATATATATGATAAAACAGTTGGAGGGATAAAGTAATTGGTTGGAACAACCAAACGATTTGGCAACCAGTCTCATTGAAGTTCATTACTAGAACAATGATCATAGTTAAAGGCATAATGCGTAGTTGAAATAACCAGTTTGAATTGGTTGACAAACAGTCAACATGCATATGATAGTTCTAACCAAGTAATTATTTCCTGCGTAATAGCTCACGGGATTTCTTTGGTCTCGTTCGTAGGAGAGTGTTTACGTCTGTACAGCTCCTCTTCTACTTATTATACTTGTTTACTTAAAAAAAAAAGTTCTAAGACAAAGTTCTTTATCAACTCGAAATTGACATCAAGTTGTCATGACAACACAATTTCTTGGTGTCTTTGTTGAGATTTTCATCGTCAAATTTGAGATTTTTATGAACCAACTAAAAACCGAGGCGAGCTATCCGTTAGGTTTTACATCGTCGTGGTCGTGGTAATCGTTTCGTGAATAAAGTGTACTAAAATTATTTTCCAAATAGGTGATGTATTTTTTGCAATTGAACACTTTCGACACTATAATATGACGTACAGCATATACGTCATATTTCGGGCAGACTGTATTTAGCTCAAATTTAAGGACTTAAGATTTTTTTTATCACCATTTGCGATCAAGACTGAAGAAACAAAGTATCGTATTCTCATTTTGACAGTTAATGAAAGTATTATGTCTGATTTGGGGACTATTTTGTGGGGGAAAAGGGGGAGTTACGAGTAAAATGTAACAACATTAATATGCCATTCTAATTTCTATAGTTGATGGAAGTACTTATTAAATTAGCGTAGTGTAAAATTTATGCTGAAACACGATCGCTTCATTTGTCTTGATGGGTTTTTTATTGTTTTTCTTTAAACACCGTAACGATCCCGTATTAAAAGAAGACGTTGCAAACATCACGGCTGAAATTAAATAAACTTTTACGACCAAACTTTTTTGAGCTGAAAACTTGTAAGCTCGTTTACTTACCCACACTTCTGCCTCCTTGCGCCAACTCACCCACCAAAAGAAAGAAAATTAGGCGGGAATTTTCACTCCGACGAATCGAAATCATAATTTTTCGAAGGTCCACTATTGGAATCGAACTTTATACAATTCCATCCCTAATTACTCTCACGAATGTATTTAATTCGTTTGTTCGTTATATTTTGGCCACGTCCCAACACCTCTTCCCGTTAGATCAGTGAAAGTAAACGAAGCTGCGTCTATTCTGTAGTTGGATGGGTGACGATCCTTCTCTCCATTCGGATGATGTAGCGACCCGTGGGTGATTCGGATTCTACGTAGAGCTATAGGTCCCCTCCGTCACATGATGATCTTTGTTACTGTGGAAAAGTTAAACAACCCCCCAAAAAATGTTTTTATTAATAGGTACTTTTATCCGACAAAGTGATAGTTATATTTTTCTTCTGTATGACCCATTTAAGTTGTAAATTGGAATGCTGTTTTGGAATGTACTGAAATGGAACAATTAAACTATTTGGCTGCTAATCCAGAATAGTTAATTCAACCATTCTATGATTGGTCAGTCATCAACCACCCTCTGTCCAGTACTTCCTTTCACTTAGATAATACTTGAAACAGGTACGAGCTCCATTTCTCCGTCAGTGATCCAACCCACAGTCAGAAGAATGTGCTAGCGAATGTTACTGTACGGATATCCACTTTGGACATCGAAGCTGTAGTCAATCCAGCTGTACCCATTCTTATTTGGAGCCATTCTCCGGAGCAACTCATAACTCCCGATGAAGTATGTGCATGCACTAAAGTTTACTCCCAAAATGCCCATATTATCATCATGCTTTGTAAACGTGTGTAAATGAACAACTGCGAAATACGAGTAAATATAGTAAAATATAACTAAATATAGTTTAGATAGTAAACTATAGGAAGCACAAACTATAGATTTATTTAATTAAATAAATGATAGGTAATTGGTACGCCCTACTTGAAATTAACAGTTTGAAGGCATTTATATATTGCATCAATGTAATATATAATTACAGGTATAAATGGATAAATAAAAGGATAAAATAAATCTTTTCAGGATAATGTGTCTCCCGTTCAAACTCTTTTGAGAGCCATAAAATCAGTGCTGGATTTAGAAGTGAAAATTCTCGCCTTGGAACAACAACAACAACAGAAAAGCGTTGCTCTTGAAGCCTTTGAGTACCCCTCAATAAAGGAACGCGGTCAGGAAGCGAAGGACCCGTCATTGACTTCCGTTTCCTTCGATTTAGGATACCCCAAAACGAATTCGGTGAATGCATCAACTCTTAACTCATTTGGATTGAGTTCGAGAACCACTTTCGAAGAGACTAAGCTTTCTCCTTCCGTTCATTCGAAACCTCGCTGGATCAAAGGTCTGGATTCCTCATTAAAGAGGCCTACGACACTCTGGGTCACATCAAAGACGAGACGACCACTTGATCAACTCCTTTTGATCAACAGAGCCAAGGTGAGATCGAAATACGAAAGTGATTGACTACTTAAGCTTCAAAGGGATTCTTTAATTATGGGTTGGGTTTTGCATTCTGTTTGTAAAGATACCTTCTCTTACAAAATCAACCTGATAGGTAATTTGAAAAAAATTATATATATATATATATTATAGATTTCAGACATCTCAAAAGTTAAAATTGGTGATGTGGGTGTCGGAATTTGCGCTCGTTTTGAACCTAAACTTGGGGAACCTTCCGTACGACGTCGACACAAACAACAGACTGTTAGAAAAGACGGCGGAGGATTGGAAGCGTACCAAGGTTCGTGGGTTGTTGATGCAAATTCCACCTCCCTCATTACTCCCAAAGTGTGGGCGGGAGTGGGCTGCAGCTGCGGAAGAGGAAGTCGAAGTGGTACTAAAAGCATCCCAATGTTACCATCGCAACCGTTGCAAGTGAAAAACTCAAATTCGGTTGTGCCTTCCTGCCACCCTGACCCTTGTTTCAACGGAGGCCGTTGCATCAGTTCTTCCAAAGGACCAAAGTTAGAATAATTTAGTCATTATTATTGTTCTTGTTTTCATGCTCTTGAACAGTATTTCTTTACGATATTAATGAGAATAAATGAACATAGTTAAAACGTGGCGACGTTGCAGCGTCGTTTACCATTTGATTAACCAGGTTAAACGACGTTGGGTCTGTTCATTAGTTGGATGGGTGACCCTCACTCGCGTTCAGATGATGTAGAGACCCGTAGATTGGATTCCACGTAAAGCTGTAGGTCCCTTCCGTCACGTGACTTTCTAAGCCGTTACGAAGGTTAGGCAATCCAAAACATTATCAGTAGCAGTAGTAGTAGTAGTAGTAGTAGTAGTAACTAAACCTTCATCTGAAATTTCTAGATGCATATGTCCGGAAAACACTGAAGGACCACTGTGCAAACAACTGAGCAGATTCTTCGGAAAAGGAGGGTGGGCGTGGGTAGATCCTATTCCAAGTTGTTCTCGTGCCCACATTAGTTTACAAATTCTCACGCATAACCCTGATTGCGTTATTCTTTACACTGGCCCAGGACCAGACCAACCTCAAGGACCCAACGGGAATCATCCGTTGTTAGAAGTAAGTCTGTAATTCAGTTTAACTCGATAGCATTGCCAATTCTTGCTCTGGTTCTCCCAATGAGCAAATGCATGGGCTTTCACGCTACTTAATCTTAACTCTAATATACAGAGTATTTGAGTGTTTATTTTTATAGAACGAATACCCTGAGTAATGGGTATACACGAGATTCTTCCTACTAAAATATCAACGATGACACGCCAAAACCTCGTAAGTATCAAAACTCTACTCTATTCAGTGAGACATAAAAAAGTTTAATGGGTGTAGATACAATTTATACTTATCTTTATAGTAAAAGCCCAAGTAGCCCCAGATGACGGTAATATGGGAAAGAAATAGAAGCGGAGTCTAATGTTTTGTTAGATTATCTACCAACATGAATTAAAGGTGGTACTTATTACTTATACGACGTTTTGGAATATCATCATCGATATGCTTCGCAAACGGGTATTAAAAAATCTCGATTTTGGATTGGGGTACTCGTGCGATTTGTTTCGCATCCTCTATTAACTACTTTCTTCCAGTTTGGGGCAGGGCCTCCGCTATGTATGTTAGGAGGGGGTTCCAGCGAGACCTCCTGTAGAGAGGCTCTAATTTGAGCGGACCAATCAAAAAGTTAACGCAATATAATCCGTAGACACGCCAAATAATCAGTAATACTTCGACATTTTCATAATTTTTTCTTCTACTTTCTTCTACATTTCTTCATCGGCACTTCTCTCCCACATTTTCCCTACTTTTTCTACACGTAAAATCGTCAATAATGTCCTTATAACTTAGTTTTCGCCATAAAACTTTTTTTAATGAAGATAATAGTCACATTTGATAGCTTATCCGTGAGTCAGTGGTGTCAGGTTTAATTAAGCAGCGAAAATAAAAGTCACTTTGTAGCGAAACGGGCTGAAAACAGTTATAGCAAATAATTGAAGACTAAACTAGATTGAAGAAAAACATGAAAATTAACACAAAAAACATTCAAAACGATTTCACTACTATACGACTCGAGGGAGGAATTCCACTGATATAAAAATATTTGTCGGCCAATGTGGGGGGCCCCTGTTTGTGTATAGGGAAATTCTTTTAAAAATGTTTATCCTCGAAATAAAATAGAAAACAGGGCACACATATATATATATATATATATATATATATATATATATATATATAAGCAAAGAACCCCAGCGAAAAGGAAAAGGAAACACGAAATCTGAGCGCTTTCGTGATATATTCACATCTTCAGGGACAAGAAGATATGAATATTAGGGTGGAGCGAAAAATACTTTTTTTCTAGTATGAAGTTCTAATAGTGATTAAAAGTTGCATTTAGTGGACGAAATATGCCTGCCAAAATATGAGTTCATTTGTTTAAAATTTTCAGCTGCCACCAGGGGGCTAAAGTTAATACAATTTTGTGTAAAAAGGAAAAAATTGCTCCTATTTTAGGTTTGTCAAATTATTATAAAATTTTATCTTAGAATTATCTAATAGTTTGATTAAGATTCTTAAATGATAGGAATTCGTTTTCTGAAAATGCCTTTTCATATGCTTAATATCTTCAGCTGCCACAAGAGAGCTGAAGTTAACACAATTTAGAGTAACTGAGTCATGTTGAGACTACACTGAATGTTGTGGGGGAGGGTTGTGGTGGGGGGGGGGGGGGGGTGAAGGAATTTCTTTCTGTGAGTCATTAGAACAGTGTGTTAACACTTGTCTTCTTAGGTAGTAGGCCTAGTCGCTCAGTTGATCGGAGAGTTTTAATATGATCGGAATATTATAAAACTTTATTTTAAAGTGATTTATATAGAGATAATATTGATTTTATTATAAAATGCTTGTTATAATGTATTATATAATTTTAGTTTATTTATAATATATTATATATTTATATAATATATTATATATACTTATAAAATAATTATATATATTAATTATATAATGTTTTGATGTTACAGGATATTTGTGATTGTGAATTTTTCTTAAAAATATTATGGCATCAAATACTAAATATAAACATTTCACTAGAGAAGATATGAAGTGTGCCATATTTGAAGTACCTTGTTAGATGAGTGATATGCAACTACCAACTTATAACTGCATTATGAAAGATTACCTGTTCACAAAACATTTAGTGAAGGAGCAGATGAATAACAAGGAGCCTTCATTTTCTGAAATAGCAGAGGCAGTTTCCAAACAGGTAGAAAATTTGGAAGAAGGCCTCTTTGCCAATAATTTCACATACACGCGTTTTACAGATGATGCGAGTGTACCTTGATAAATACAGGTCCTTATTAAAGCCATACAAGTCACGCAACGATCATCCTAAGTACAAAAATCAGCTTGAAGAATTTGAAAACTCTTCAAAATGCACTTTGTTTGACATCTGCACCTGCAAATGTAAGGAGTTTAGGAGATGCTCATGTGAAAAGAGTAGAAAGTCCCTCCAAAAGAGCAGGATTTTTTAAATGACCAACGAACACGCAGAATAATGGTGATAGGAAGCATTGACATAGCACACACAAGACGATTACAAGCAAGAGAACATCGAAAGGAAATGAAAAAGCACGTCTGGAATCCTCACAAACAACTAGTGCTGCTATAACCAATACGTCCAACTTACAAATCGAAACAGAGACAAGTGAACTTCAACAACTAGAAGAGATATCTGAAGATAATGAGGAAGATACAACCTCGACTCAGTATGTAATATCAGAACAACAGATGCGTGAGCCACTGCCTTCATTAGCAATTACTTGTGATAGATTTAAAATGTCGGACAGAGCTGGGGCTGCTATTGCTTCTGCAGTATGGCAGATCTTAAAATTGTTACTCCCGAAGACAAAGGGAATATTATAGACAGAAGTAAGCTAAGACGTGAAAGACAAAAACAGAGAAAGGAACTACAACAGATAGGAGAGCCAAAAACCATGCGGGGATTATACTTTGATGGCAGAAAGGATAAAACAATGATTCAAGTCCAGGAGAGTGATGGCTCTAACCACCAAAGAACCAAACGCGAAGAGCATATCAGCATAATATCTGAACCACACTCTCTGTACTTTGCACATGTGACACCTTCCAGTGGCAAAGCTAAATACATTTGCACAGCGCTAGTGAATTGCTTGAAAGAAAGGAATGATGATATAGGGAACATCGTTGCAGTTGGCTGTGATTCGACAGTGGTTAACACTGGTAGTATTGGAGGCACAATAAGATTACTGGAAGAAGCCTTTAATAAGCCATTGCAGTGGCTGATATGCCTTTTACACCTTAATGAACTTCCATTGCGCCATCTGTTTCATCACTTGGATGGTACCACTACTGGACCAAGAGCATTTTCAGGAGAAATTGGCCGAGCACTTTCAGACTGTGAAAAGCTTCCCATAGTTAACTTCAAACCCATTAAAATTCAAGAGGACATGTGTGAAGTTGATGTAGATGACATAAGTACTGACCAGAAATACCTTCTTGAAATTCACAAGGCTATATCAAGTGGAACATTCTCAAAGAGTCTTAGTAAGAGAGTCCAGGCAATATATCACATTCAAGGTGGCTCACCACAGCAAACAGGACTCCGCGGTTACATGCAAGCACAGAGAATCCTTCAGGCAATTTACAAGAATTAGCTACTTTCATTGTTAGGGTATACGCACCAATGTGGTTTCAGATAAAACGTAAACCATTATGCCAATATGGTGCTAAAACATATGTGGCATATGATTGCAAGAAGCCGGTATCTCCGTGAAGAGCTTAGGAGAGTACATGACTCAGTCATTCAGCGAAATGCATATTACGCAAATCAAGAAAACATTCTCATTGCAATGATAGCTGATGAAAGGGAGCATGTGCGTCAGTTGGGATTTAGGCGTATCATAAAAGCAAGGGCATGCATTCAAGAAACAGATGTTATCAGGTATTTTAAGGTGCCAGAAATAAATTTTTATGCCAAAGACTATACAGATCTCATTATGTGGCAAGATTTTCAGATAGCAGAACCACCGATAACCAAAGGAGTTTCTCTTGATGAAATTGAATCATGCATCAAACATGGTACTACTTCATTCAGAATTATTTCAGTTTCCATGTCATACACAAGCCGTAGAGAGATGCGTCAAGCTCGTTACAGACGCTGCTGGATCAGTCTGCGGACCTACAAACAGAGACGGTTGGATTCGTGCTACATTAGAATCAAGGAAAAAACAGCCAAAATTTGACACAAAAGCAAATTACTAAATAGTCTTCAGCAAGAACCCTTTCTACAGGGAGGTTGGTTGGGGAAAGGGTGGTAACTCCCTAAGGCACGAAATAACGTTTCTTAACTGTCTCAAGCCAGTATAAAGGAGGAGAGACATCCTAATTTATTACTGTTCCCTTTTTCAAGTAAATACAGAATCATACTTAATTGTCATTTTTAAGTTAAATTCAGCCCTCTTGTGGCAGCTGAAGATATTAAGCATATGAAAAGGCATTTTACAAAACGAATTGTTATCATTTAAGAATCTTAATCAAACTATTAGATAATTCTAAGATAAAATTTTATAATAGTTTGATAAACCTAAAATAGAAGCATTTTTTTCCTTTTTACCCAAAATTGTGTTAACTTTAGCCCCCTGGTGGCAGCTGAAAATATTAAGCAAATGAACTCATATTTTGGGAGGTATATATTGTCCACAAAATGCAACTTTTAATCACTATTAGAACTTCATACTAGAAAAAAAGTATTTTTCGCTCCACCCTAATGAATATATCACGAAAGCTCTCGGATTTCGTGTTTCCTTTTCCTTTTCCCTGTGGTTCTTTGCTTATTAAAAAGATCACGTGTTATTCTGTGATTTTATTGCCTATATATATATATATTGTGTGTGTGTGTGTGTGTGTGTGTGTGTTGTGTGTGTGTGTGTGTGTGACCTGTTTTCTATTTTATTTTGAGGATAAACATTTTTAAAAGAATTTCCCTATACACTTTTCCTATATTTCTGTATACTGTATTAGATTGAAACAAACTTAACCTCCTTCGAAAGAGTAAGAAGAAAAGACGGTTGTTTAATCAATTACTTTCTTATTTTCTGGGTTTATTTTACATTTTAACAACCCAAATGACATCACCAAGGGATTGTAAACCTTCGGACAACCCTAAAACAAAGATATTATGATGCTTAACAGGAAGTAAAAAAGGAATAATTTCTGGAAAAATTATTATTATTATTATTATTATTATTATTATTATTATTATTATGGGAAGATAATATGAGTGGCAAATAGCAAGCGAGGCTATATTGAATTTAGTGCCACTTTCCTCTTTAGGTCAGTTTTATTGGTTTGATCACTTCTTCCCACTTGGCCGCATTCCTATTTCTATTAGGAATGTCAATTGGGTTCTGTCGTAACGAATGTCATAACATCGCTTCCCGTTGATCAGTAAAGTTAAGCGACATTGGATCGGATAGTAGTTGGATGGGAGACCGCACTCAGCGGCCAGACTACTGTATGTAGCGACCCGTGGTTCGGATCCCGCGTAAAGCCGTCGTTCCCCTCCGTCATATGATCTTAGATGTTGCGAAGGAGGTTAAGCAACCGATCCGGTGTTAGTGTCTCCGAGAAAGTGATACAATGAGAAAACGATGAAAAACCCCATCAATATATTTAGGGTTGCCAACTCTCCAGATTTCGTCGTCACTCCGGTTTTGTTTTGAAAGTAAAATCGGAAATGTAAAACCTCTTCGGGATTTTTAGTTTATAAAAATGATAAAATTTGAAATTTTGTTTTTTAATTTGATTTTCACTATTATTTATTAAAGAGGTCATTCGGGAACCATAAGTGAAGGTAATAAACATCCGTAAATAATGAAATGGCATTCCTTAATTGCCACCGGTCGAGTCGTCTCAACGGTCGGGCCTAAATATTCGATTTTTTTTTTTATTTAAAAGTTGGCAAAGCTAATTCCTATTCGCAGTCCTAAAGTAGGAATGCTCATAAGTAAGAATTCAGACTTGGGAAGAGAGTTTCCTGATTTGGGAACTTTTTTTTTTTTTAAAAGGGCTGTGACGCAGTTGTAGACTCGAGGGATATTTTCTATTAAAATTATAACTTAAAGTGAGTAATCCTAAAGTGGGAATGAGAATTAATGGATCGATTTGAGAGTTTCCTCCTTTGAGATTCCCACTTTTGAATTTCTCATTTTAGGACTAATCTTTCGAGTGGGAATGACGGATATTTGGAAGACTTTGGATTCATACGGATACATAGAAAAAAATATTCCGAACTTGTAATAAATCAATAAGGCTAAGTTTTACCTTTACCTTGACACTTCTGTAACAACCAGCTAACTTCCAAAATAGTATTATATAATTTTTAATTATTTGATCAGCCATTAAATTGTTTACTTAAATAAATCGTCGAATGTTGTTTTCGCCAGACTGTAATTCTATTTTACGGATGTTCAGTAAACGTCATAACCAAAATCCACATCATAATATCAAAGCTATGATGCGGCTGTTGCCATGGTTACGAAAAGTACTGAATGTAAGCGATCATATTCACCTGACCTCCTTTATAACGATATCATAAACGATGTTATAGACAATGGAAAAGACGATGCAATGAATAGATGCTATAATAGACGATGTATTATCGTCGCAATTTAGCTCGTGTGACGTGTGACGCCATAGCTAATATGTAATATATGTCATAGGAATTATTTTATGAAATTGCTGCCAATAATAGACCTAATTTTCCCACATTTCTACTAACATTACAAAGTGTTTCCAGGCTTTTGAAAACACACACACACACACACACACACACACGTGCGCATCTATCTCCGTCTAATCAATATCAATATGTGGGGAAATTTTTTAAATCCATACATCTTAAAAGCTAATTAACCAAATCTAATTTAACCTAAGCTTACCTTAGTGCCATCGAACTAAGAAGGGCGTGATAAGTGTTTCGAGTGCAACTGAGGGCTCGAAGGGTGTTTTCTGTTAAGTCATTAAATAGTACTCGCTAACCTAGCTTAACCAAACCAAACCTTAACGAACCTAACCAAGTGTAACCTAACTTAATCAGGACCAACATATCTTTTTTCCGACACTAAAAATGTTTCTAGATTGTTTACATAATTTGTTTAATGTTCCAAAGTACCAAAAATGTTACCGCACACAAAGACTTACCCCACCACGTCTGAATTATCACACACTCGATCTCGCTTATGCTCAGTTGCCTGCACATACACACACACACACCGATTAATGCAATTTTTGGGCATCGGCATCGGCCAAATTTAGCCGATTCTTTTACCGATTCTTTGAAAATTTAAAACTTTTATTACAAAACAAAATCTATATTTATAGAAAATTAAACGTACAAAAAATACCATTTATGATAATTTATACTCATTTCAAAGTGTAATTATATAAAAATATTTTACATTCACGAAAAAGGCAAAGCTTAAAGAGTTTAAGTTACCCATAAATTTACATTTTCTCTAACTAGCAAATCTCTAAACTATTGTAATCTACTGTATATTATTAATAATTATTTAAGTTGTGCTTAGAATTTATATATTAAAGTTAAACCATCTTTACTTTATTTCAAGTATTTTAATAATTTTATAAATCCAAATTTTGATTTTTATTCAAATTGGCCACCAGGGCATTGAAATTTTAATGAAAAATCTTGCTGTTGTTTACATTCTTGAAGAAAGATTCAACATAAGGAAAACCAGTTTCTTTAAATATTGGCATTCAATTTATGAAACTAAAGAAACTTATTTTATCATTTTATTGAGGAAAAGCATTTAAATTTGCAATGTAAAATATGAAAATCGAAAGATTTCACAATCAATGAGTAAAATTTCTGAAGGGAATTGATTTTTTAAAATGTAGGCAAAGAATCGGCATGGGCATCGGCTAAATTTTGGAATCGGTACATCACTAATATATATATATATATATACACACCTTGTTTTACAAGGTTTACAACAATGTAACCGATGAATTGAGGGCAGTTAAATGTGATCTTTGTCAATTTCGCTTTGATTTTAACTGCCTGAATTGGAAAGATGAAGACATCACTCGTATAGCAAGTGCCAAACAAATAAGTAGAGTAAAATATTTCTGTGAAAGATGTATAACGGAAATAAATTCGTTTGCGGTTTATAAAACAGAAAGAAATACTGACGAAGCAACGAAAGGAGAGAGTATAAATGATGAGTAGAAAGAAACAAGAAAGGAGACTAAGAAAAATGAAACGGATGCAAACATGTCACATGTCGGAATACCGAAACGCAGTAGTATTGCCGCAAAATGGGAGCGCACAATTACATTGCAACATTGCATGCAACATGGTGGGAGTGATTGTAAACCCCCACCCCCTTTTAGGTCGCTTCACCCCCATGCAACATGATGAGAGTGTTTTTCAACCCCCCCTTCAGCCTCCTCCCCCACACAAATTATATATGTATTATGTATATATACATGTGGGTGTGTATAGAAAAAATCTTTTATATATATATGTACGAGGGCCACTCAATATATTTTCCCCCGCCTTTTTTTCTTTCCAAGTTTCCTTGTAAGTTTCAGAAATTTTGTACACAAGTAGTTACATACCTTTTTTACAAGTTTCTATTTTTTCACATAGTCTCCATCCTTTCCTACGGCTTTTCTTCACCTCGAAACAAGGGTCTTTATTCCTTGCTGGTAAAAGTCCGCTGGGTTCCGCTGGAGCCACCTCTTAACCTCCTCAGCAACCTCATCGTCACTCTGAAACTTTCTTCCAAAAATAGCATCCTTCATTGGCCCAAACAAATGGAAATTTGAAGGTGCCAGATCTGGGCTGTATGGAGGGTGGGGTCACTAGCGTAGCTATAGGGGGGCGGAGGGGGCGGTCCGCCCCGGGCGGCACTTTTTGAGGGCGGCACTTTTGGTCTACTGCAATGAAAAAAAAAGTTTTTTTTTTATGTCGGGACAGTAGAAGGATACAAGACGCCAGACACAATTTTATTTTTCCACGAAAACACTGCTTACTTCGTTAATTTCCGACAATGGTAAGGATTGTGTTCCCTTGAAGATGGCCTTATTGACCATCATACCTATTTAAGCGCTTAGTTGTGCTTAATTAATAATAGCATTGGTATAAATGCATTTATTTCATTAAAAAGGGAAATAACCCATAAAGTTCTGTAAATACGTTATAATCTATAAATATACGTTTAATATTTATAAATAATCAATATCAAAACTAATATGCTGGTATTAGTTGTAAAGTATAATCTTGGTAACTCGGTTCCAAATATTGTAATACTGCTGCAGATTTTTCTCACAATTGCTGTTAGTGTTGCTAGCTGTGAGAGGAGTTTTTCTAAACTAAAACTGATAAAGAATTACCTAAGATCTACTATGAGCACCTTGCGGTTGAGAAATCTTGCCATACTGTCTATAGAACAACAATTGACAGACGAAATAGACTTCGACAATGTCATCGAAGATTTTGCTAACAGAAAAGCAAGAAAAATAACTGTGTAGAATGTTGTAGTTAATTTTTTCACTTCAGAAGTAAACATGTTGTCCTAATATTTTTCACAGGTTTTTTTCTATACGTCGTTTTCACTTTTTGTTTAAGTATGTTTGTTATGTATATTGTGTTGTGTTTCAGGGGGGCGGCAAACTCAAGACCACCCCGGGCGGCACAAACTCTAGCTATGCCACTGGGTGGGGTAACACAGTCAAGCGCAGTTTTGTGATGGCTTCTCTTGTTTGCAAACTGTTGTGTGGTCTTGCGTTATCGCGCAAAAGAAGGACGTCTTCCAGTTTTCTCTCCGGTCGAACTCGCTTTTATACGTCTCTGGAGTCTTTCTGGGTAGCAATATATGCCTCTGAGTTGATTGTTTGTTCTTTCTTCATAATGTCCACCAGAATCACCCCTTTCATGTCCCAGGAGATGGTGGCCATAACCTTTCCTGCAGAGGGAGCCATTTTGAACTTTTTCTTGCGTGGGCAGTCTGCGTGATGCTACTTCATGGATTGGCGTTTGGTTTCAGGTACAAAGTGGTGTACCCAAGTCTCATCCCCAGTCACAATTCGTGAAAGGACGTCATCCCCTCCTGTCTCATATCGAGCCAACGACTCAGAAGCAACTTCTTTTCTTTGGGCTTTGTGATCTTCAGTCAGTTGGCGAGGAGCAAACCGTGAACACACTTTTGAGTATTCCAGTTGCTGAATTATCGTATTCACACTTCCTTTACTAATTCCTAACTCCAGTGATAGTTCCTTGTATGTGACGCGCCGATTTGATCGAATGATACTGTTAGCACGTTGCACAGTGTGAGATGTCACAGCCGATGTTTGGCGACCGCTGCGTGGCTCATCATCGAGGCTGGATCTCCCTCTCTCCGATGATCTCACACGTTTAGACCAGCGTCCAACTGTGCTTCGATCAATAATAGCATCTCCGTAAACGTTCTGTAGATGTTTATGAATATTTCCAGCTGTTTCCTTCTCTGCGGTTAAGAACTCGATAACAGCTCTCTGTTTACGACGCACATCACTGTCAGACGCCATTTTCGAAACTGCGTTAACCATCGGTTTTATACAAGAGCGTTTAAAAGTGGTTTTATACAAGGAGGGGAGGTTCAAACTGGAAAAATCCGGTTATGTGAAGCGCAGAAAGTTCAAACTTACGGCCCAAAAGACATTTCAGTCCCATGGTCTATTATTTAGCTAAGAAAAAAGGCTGGGGCAAAATATATTGAGTGCCCCTAGTATGTGAACTCCAAGGGGTAACCTAACCTAGCTGCTCAATCATATATATATATATATATTCATATGTATGTTGGTGTGTATAAAAAGCTTCTTTTACATATATGTATGTGAACTCCAAGGAGTAACCTAACCTAAGGCGGCTCAGGCCCACAAAAGTATATATATTAGGGCCGAGCGTTTTTACACTTTTTTCGATTTTCGTTTTCTAATAGCGCAGAAAAATGGCTCTTCCACGTCAAAAGTGAGTGTGTAAAATCTCAGAGATCTGCAATAATATCTTCTGCCTCCGCACGCGCGTTGAAAATCCAAAAAAATGCGCCAAAATACGCATTTTTTCAATATTTTCTTATAGTTTTAATTTTCATCCTATCTTCTTGTAATAGCGAGGAAAAGCATCCTAAAGGTTTATTTTAGACTAGTTTTAAATATTTTTGTCCTGCGATTTCTTCTGCCTCCGCAAACGTTCCAAAATACGCGTAAATTTACATAAATAGCGTATTTTATAATGACGCTATTATGGTCAACTTCGGCCCTACAGCACAGTTTATTCGTTAATTATGTATTAAGTAATGCAATTAACAATTCATTATATCATATTTTAGTAATTTAAGAAGTTTATATATTTGAGCAATTAAATAATTTAGGTCCACCAATGCAGTTTACTTTGCATATGCTTGGTTTATTTTTGATGACTTATTATGTAATATGCATGCAGCTCCTCGTTTATTTCGTCAATATTGAATGTACTATATTGACAAAATAACCCAGAACTCACCACGTGGAGGTGGCTGCATTTCGAATTCCTCCCTGCCCGACCCAACCACCCTACCATTAACGGATTTAGGCTAGTTACACACTGTAGTCACTTTTTGTTTCCATTCTTGCCATTTTCTTTCTGGATTCTAATCTTGCTCTGATAAATCCATCCCTTGCCTCTGAACCGCATACTGCAGCTGAAGCCTCTGTTACCAGCTTTATATGCCGTTCAACCGCTTGGGTGTGGCAAGGAAAGCGTGGGATGAAATCAGGTACATCTCCTGATGAGATATAGTTCAGGATGTCGGAGCGTGATAGAACTTTTGTCAGAGGAGGTTCTGGCAGCTCACAAGTTTGCCAGTTAATCATGTTGTAGTACTCACTGCACTGAAAGTTCAACGTGGGCAATGTAAACACTCTCACTGCGGCTGACTCAGAATCTCTTGCTTTAAGGATTCTCCTCCATCCTAATTCTCTGATATGTTTTGTTTCATCGTGACTCATACTAAGAACATTCTCAGGATGAGAAAAATAGGAATTTCTCTGAATAACACGATCAACTATTTCTATACAGCGGCCACTCAACGACCTCGAGCGTTGTATCATTTGATAAAGATGTTTGGCTCCCTGTGTTGCTGAAGAATTTCTCTTGATTTGAAACCACATTGGAATATAAACTTTCATAATATAATCCACGATACACTTAAGGTTGTCTGAAGGTTCTTTAGTTGAAACGTAGAGACGAATTATGCGGTTAGCAGTTGTCACCCATCTGGAATGTGCCATTTTGCCTGGTTTCCTTTGAGCCAGAGAGGGAGTACATTCACCTTTTGACACAGCATCATAGATTTCTGCCAAATATTTCTGATCTGTTTTCTGATCATCTCTGTCAACTACAATTTCTTCCGCTTCAACTGCTTCAAACTCAACAACAGGTCTCTTTTCACAATCAACAGGTCTCTTTTCACAATCAATTAACTCTTTTCCTATAGGCCCCGTAAAACTATGAGGACCTGTTGTTTTACCATCAATGTCAGTCCCTATGTGCCGCAAGGGAAGTTCATTAGTGTGAAGCAAGCAAATCAGCCACTGGAGTGCTCTTTGAAAGTGCTCTTCAATACTTCTTATCACTCCTCCTTTTGGTCCTGTATTAACTGCTGTCCCGTCACATCCAATGGCTTTAACTTCTGAAGTATCAATCTCATTTGAGCGAAAAAAATCCAAAATTGCAGAAGATATACTCTGTGCTGAGCCAGAAGCGGGAGTTACATGCCCAATATAATGCGAGTTTGGTTCTTGAAGCAAAGTGACCTGTTCTTCTGTTATATTTTTTTGATAACCTTCACTGCCAACTTTTTTTTGCACTGCAGTTCTGTCCTTTCTTCCATCGAAATAGATACTCTCCATAGTTTCTTCTTCGTAATCGATCTTTTGAATGATAGATCTCACTCTTTTTCTAGCTCTCCTTACTTTGCATCTGTCTATTACTGAACTTAAATCTTTTTCGTTTATAATTCCCACGTCTTCAAGAACAGCCGAAGCAATTATTATAGCAACAGACCTGTCTGACACACCAGTTCTGTCACAAGCTATAGCCAATGATGAGATTGTTCCATGATGAGATTGTTCCGTCGATTTGATTCTCTGTGTCGGTTCATAATCAGAATCCGCTCCTTTTGTTTCACTTGATGTTGATGACAGTGTTTCAGTTGCTTGTCCTTTACTGGTAGATGGTTTTGGTTCATACTGTTTCATTCTCTGTTGTCTTCTAGCAATAGTTGCTAGATCTTTACGAGTTTGTGAAACATCAAGAGAGCCTATTGCCAATTTTCTTGTTGTTCTCTGATCTTTAAGGGAGTCTTGTTCAATTGCTGGAACCTTGCCTTGAGATGGTTTTCACATGAACACTTATCAAAATTTTCACATTTGCAAGCACTGATGTCAAATAATTTGTTTTCTGCCTTATTTTGAAATGTTTGTAATTTAATTTTGAATGAGTCACTATCTTGTTTCCTTTTTATTGACTTTAGAAGGTTTTGACATTTTTCATGGTAATTTTTAATAATTTGAACGACACGGTTATGAGAAACAGTAGGAATAGAGGCTGTTTTCCACAAATCTTCGAGAGTTTTTGAGAGAACACCCGAAATTTCTGCAACTGTAGGCTCTTTCTTCGATGTCTTCAGATTCAACCTTATTTGATGAAAATATTTCATGACGTCCTTATAGGTTGGAAGGCACCTCTTGTCTAGATCAGCTGGAGCCCCAAATATAGGGCAACTTGAAGAAGTTCTTGTTGCTTGAGCTGGTACTGACATTGTGAAAAACACAGTAATTAATATAAAAATTAAGAATTACCCCTAAAACGTATATGTCCACATATGCGTGTTGTCGTGTTCCAAAGATGTATTAACAGCAAAAGCAACACAATCCACATCTTACCCGAAACGTAGCTAGCACAACACTGCGGGAAAGTGAGAGCAAGAAGGTCTGGTAGAGTATTGTGAGTCATGACTCATAAGTCATCACTCACTGACTCATTGCCGTATATGGCAATGACGAGCAACACACCATACCAGGCTGTGGGGAAGCTTCTAGAACGATGTGGGAGTACTACATGACGTGCAAAGTGAATTTATTAGCGTATAGACAGAATATGCAAAATACGTGATTTATGCAGATTTTCCCGTATTTTGGAACGTTTGCGGTGGCAGAAGATATTATCGCAGGACAAAAATATTTAAAACTAGTCTAAAATAAACCTTTAGGATGCTTTTCCTCGCTATTACAAGAAGGTAGGATGAAACTTAAAACTATAAGAAAATATTGAAAAAATGCGTATTTTGGCGCATTTTTTGGATTTTCACCGCGCGTGCGGAGGCAGAAG
This sequence comes from Bathynomus jamesi, assembly GCA_023014485.1. Taxonomy (NCBI): domain Eukaryota; kingdom Metazoa; phylum Arthropoda; class Malacostraca; order Isopoda; family Cirolanidae; genus Bathynomus; species Bathynomus jamesi. The sequence continues at coordinate 993,622 of JAJOZX010000367.1, read as the reverse complement.
ATATTATTGCAGATCTCTGAGATTTTACACACTCACTTTTGACGTGGAAGAGCCACTTTTCCACGCTATTACAAAACGAAAATCGAAAAAAGTGTAAAAACGCTCCGCCCTAATATATATATATATGTAGGTGCGTGGGTATCCTAAACAACAGGAGTAGAGAAATCCTTTCACTGATGCGTTTCTTATGAAAAACTAAGCCAAAATTCTTCTCCATGAATTATTATTATTATTATTAATGCTATTATTATTATTATTATTATTATTATTATTATTATTATTATTATTTTAGAAAGTCGATATCAGCCTATGTCTTTATAAAGGATTTACATTTAATTTCCAATATTCTGAATAGTTTTTTATTTTCAGTACTAAGTTTCTTAATAATAATTCTAAATAAGAATTTGCAGTATGCTAAGAATACTGTCTTCATTTTTTCTTCTGCTGACGCGTTTTGTTCATATACTTTGAACATCTTCAGAGCTTTATACATAATTTTAAAGTAAAATGGGTTATATATATATTTTATTGTAAATTTGATACAATTTCAAATTAATTTAAGAATATTCGAAAGTTCATTAAATTTTATATTAATTTTCGGTTTTTTCATTTTAATGTAAAAGGCTTCGGCAATTTTTAGTTTTTGTACGTTATGTGATGAATATAAGATTTGAAAGTTTTGTGAGATATTTTCTAACTTTAATATTTTATGATCTACTCTGTAATGTTCGTTAATTTTACTTGGACGATATTTATGTTGGTATGCTCTCTCTTTAATGTGGTTTGTGGTGTAACCAATGTAAGTCGACGTACAGTCAACTACAGGACATGTAAATTGGTACACCACATGATGTTGCTTATCAGGGTTTTTGCTACGTGTCGAAAAATGGCTTGATAACTTTTTGTTTTTATAGTATATGTTAACATTGATAGTTTTTTCTTTATCCATTGGTTTTATGTGCCTCTTTAATATATTGTTTAGACATTTTTCTTCATGTTTCAGTCTTGTTGGGTTTCTTGTTTCGAAGTAAAATTTTATATCTGTATTTTTATTTTTATTTTCATCCTCCTCCCTATTTTTGTTATAAAAATAGCGGAAAATCACTGTTTATTAGATTTTGCTTTATTCTCTCAATTTCTTGATTAAATAGTTGCCAACTTGAGCATATATTGAAAGCTCTGTGCACGAGTGTTTTAATTATTGATAGTTTATATTTTTTGGTGAGTATGAATTATAATTTAAATACGTTCCTTTGTCTGTTGGTTTAACATGTACACCAGTCGTTAAACATCCATTTTGACCAATGAATATATTAATGTCGAGAAAAGAGAGTGTATTATTCAAGGAAGGTTCAAATGTGAATTTTAATTTACTTAGTTCATGAAGTCTTCGAATAAATAAAGGAATGTGGTTATTGTTTTTAAATAGTATCAAGGTATCGTCGACATATCTCATATACAGTTTTGGGTTGTAGAAGTTGTTTTCTTTCATTATTTTATTTTCTAAGTTTGACATATAAAAAGTCTGCGAAAGTAGGTCCTAATGGTGTGCCCATAGCAACACCATCTATCTGTATGTAGGTTTCATCACAGAATCTAAACGGAGTTTTTGTACAACACAAAATTGCCGAAGCCTTTTACATTAAAATGAAAAAACCGAAAATTAATATAAAATTTAATGAACTTTCGAATATTCTTAAATTAATTTGAAATTGTATCAAATTTACAATAAAAAAAAATATATATAACCCATTTTACTTTAAAATTATGTATAAAGCTCTGAAGATGTTCAAAGTATATGAACGAAACGCGTCAGCAGAAGAAAAAATGAAGACAGTATTCTTAGCATACTGCAAATTCTTATCTAGAATTATTATTAAGAAACTTAGTACTGAAAATAAAAAAACTATTCAGAATATTGGAAATTAAAGGTAAATCCTTTATTATTATTATTATTATTATTATTATTATTATTATTATTATTACTTTAATAAACTTTTTAGAATTTTTTAAGTACAAGTCATATTTTTCAGTTAAGTAAATCTCGATAAACTACACACACACACACAACACACACACACACACACACACACACTGTATAATTTCATATATATATATATATATATATATATATATATATATATATTATCACGTGTAAGATAATAAACCATTACTTCAGTTTATTCGTTTAAACATGATTTGTGCATTTTTAAGTCTTCGGGTAAACCCAAATTCCAAGCGCCTGTTTTCTGAAAGTAACTTAACAGCTCTTAGATAATATCATATTGTGGTCCACCACGGCATTTTGGGACCAAAACAATTTCTCTATCTAACATCTCCATCATGAAGGGCAAATTCGCTCTTATCCGTCTACTAAAAGCATTCTTCATGATTTATCTACATACAAGCCTCAAAATATAATTTCCAATAAATTTATTTCTTAAGTAGCTCTCTCTCTCTCTCTCTCTCTCTCTCTCTCTCTCTCTCTCTCTCTCTCTCTCTTCTCTATTATTATTATTATTATTATTTTATTATTAAAATTTATTTCTTAAGTAGCGCACTCTCTCTCTCTCTCTCTCTCTCTCTCTCTCTCTCTCTCTCTCTTTCTCTCTCTCTCTCTCTCTCTCTCTATTATGATGGTTATTATTTTTATTATCTCTTTTTCTACTGCATCACCTATTTCTCTAAAGTACAAGAAGCACTATTTTCGGATAATGTAAATTTTCTTTAGGACCATTCTTGATTTAAACAAAACACTGCTTTGAGGAATTGAATCCTAATCCAGCGTATTGTCACAAACATATCTAAACGTAGAGGATTGGGGTCCTTCATCCAGGAAGTTAACAGAACAGACGCTGCTCAACACCTCAAATCTATCTGTGAAGATCCGATGATACATTGTCCTTTGATATTACGCGGTTTTAATTTATTATTGTAGGTGTATGGGATATAACCAATTTTTATTTTCTCCTACATCCAACACCAATCGATGTATGTGCGGTCCCACACCAGTCTTCTAGAATTAGTTTCTTGTACCGATGTGTTGGACGAGCCGAATAAATAAAATGAATACGAATTTACAAGAGTGTAAACTGTTTTGCACCAAAACATTTATTAATGTTATCATATTTGCTCAAATAAATTTATATAAATAAAAGTTTATAAAGGTATTCAACACATTTTTGTATTTTCTCCCTCTCTCTTTTTTTGTAGCAGTTCTCATATAGTTTATCATTATTAATATTATTAACATCACTATCATTATATATTAGTGATGTAGGTCACATCCGCATCCGCGGAACATCCGCACATTTTCTCGCATCCGCACCCGCATCCGCACTTTGGACTGCGGATGTCGTGCGGATGTGGACCGTTGAGATAAAATGTCATTAATAAGCGGAAATTATCAAATTCTACTATATTAATAGAACTAGTTCATTGTGCGCAAAAGTGATGCAAGCGACAAGACGAGAGGCTGTTCTTGTATGAAGTTACTCTCTTGCAACCTACTTAGATCCACGTTACAAAGCTAAGTTATTTTCACCTAGTACATTAGAACGAGTTAAATCATCACTTGGCAAGTTGAAGAGCTTCAATCTCTTGAATCTGTCGCTTCGCCACCCACCAAAAGAATAAAAGTTTCAGTGACAGAACCAACACCTTCAACAAGCAAATCTATCACAGAATCTGTCTCTCAGTTTCTTGAGTCAAGCAGCAATGACGAGACCTACGCGATGTCAAAAGATGTAGTAAAAATGATCGAGAGCTATCACCAAGAAAAACGCCTGGCTGCATGTGACAATCCTATTAGTTGGTGGAAAAATACGCAGAATATCTATCCATACTTGAGTAAACTTTCAAGGAAACATTTAGCCTGTCCTCCAACAAACGTACCAAGCGAGAGATTATTTAGCAGTGCTGGATTAATATATGATGAAAAGAGAAACAGACTGGCAGCAGAAAAGGCAGAAAAATTAATGTTCCTTAAGCATAACGTTCCTATAATTAAGTTTGAACATTAAACGATGAACATCTTAGTTTACTTTATTTTAATTACTCATTTATAAATATGCCTAATAAAACTTTAAACTTAATATAAATAGTTATCAAGCTAATTAAAGAACTCTTTCTATAAGGGTGGAGGTTGGGGAAAGAGGTCGGTGGGATGCATTTGAGTTGGGTTCACGTCCCGCATCCTGGTAACAATTATGGTTTCTAATTGTGGCTGAAACTCAACAAAATATAACGAATTTATTTGCAGACGAATTCACTAATTGATTTCTATATTAGTTAGATGCTTGATATTATTTTATATGTTCAGAGAAAAGTACAGCAATTATTGTACAATTAATCAATTATACTACATTATAGCTACAGCTCTCTCTATATAATAACTTATTATATACGTTAAACACAACAAATCTCGAATATATCCTAAAAAATAACGAAAATGTAGACATCCGCATCCGCATCCGCGGATGTTGAAATCAAACATCCTCATCCGCATCCGCGGATGTGAAAAAAATGACATCCGCTACATCACTAATATATATATATATATATATATATATATATATATATATATATACAGTGCCCGCGAAAAGTATCCGATCACCCTGGAAATTTGTATTTTTTACATAAAAAACAATGTTTAAATGTATACTAACCTTATATTAGTATTTTGTCATCTGTCCTTTGGTTTGGATGACTTGTTCTAGACGTTTTGGCATGGATTTAATCAAGTTTTGACAAACTTCCACTGATATTTCCTTGCACCATACCTTTTTGATGGCTTCTTGTAATTTTTCGACTGAGCCAGTGTCGTGGCATTCAACCTTATTTTTTATTATTAGCCACATATTTTCTATCGGATTGAGATCTGGACTATTACCAGGCCAATCCAAAATATCAAATTTATTGTCAGTAATCCATTTTGTCACTATTTTGGCCCTGTGACATGGTGCACCATCATGCATGTATGTTTTTGTCCTTTGGATTGCCATTGCCATTGGAAGTTTATCCTGTAGCATTGCTAAATACCGTGCACCATTCATAGTTGTGTTCTTCGGAAGAAAATATAGGTTTCCACGCCCATAGTAACCGAAACAACCCCAAACCATCACACTTGGAGGGTGTTTCATTGTCTTTAGGGTGTATTTAGGGTCCATCCTATTTGAGCCAATGGCCGGCGAACCTTTTTTGGACAACTTCTGAATGTCAAAAATGTCGACTCATCACTAAATAAAACCTTCTTCCAGTCATCAACAGTCCAATGAATATATTTTTTACAAAATGCGACACGTTTTTTACGCATTTTTTCATTAATGAACGGTTTCTTAGCAGCATGGCGAGATGGTAATCCGAGTTCTTTTTGGAGCCGCTCCTGGATAGTTCGTTCAGAAACACCAGATAACAAATTATTCATATTAAATTTTATTTCTTTCGCAGTTATTGTTGGGTTTTTCAATACTAAACGTTTCATAAGTTTGTCTGTTCGTGAATTTATTTTTCTCGGTCTGCCAGATCGTTTTTTAGGGACTGGCGTGGTTAGGCCGGCATTGTTCTTAGCCCGTGAAACCCATAAATTAACGGTACTTTGGGATATGTTTAATTCCTTAGCTATCTGTCTCTGTGATTTCCCACATGTATGCAAAGCAACAATCCTCGACAATCACTCTTAAGTTGTTTTTTAGCACACATTATATATAAATTTTATTTACACCACTTTCTGTAAAAAATAAAATATCAATAAATTTACACAAACAGTGAAATCTGACAACTTTGAGACACAGCCACCCGCAACGAAGGCTACCAGAACACTAATTTGAGAATGCGTTGGATAGCTCTCATATCAGCGAGCAACCTCAAAGTTACCAGATGTCGCTAGAACAAATAGAAAGTGAATTATGTCTCTGAATATCAAGGGAAAATATTGTATTTTCTTGAGTGATCGGATACTTTTCGCGGGCACTGTATATATATATATATATATATATACATACATATATATATATATATACATACATGTAATAATCATATAGTACAAACATTTATTAAATTCTAAAAAAAAAAATTGAGGGACGCATAAACCAATTTTGGCGAAACCACGCCCCACAGTGACGTCACCGGCCAATCAGAAAGCCTGCGAGTTGACGATTGGTATTTTGAGTACAGGTCTGCGTCACTTGAATTGGAGCAAAGCCCTACATATAAAAGGGGACCACTTTAATTTCGAGATCATGTTAGTTGTTATTTTTCCAGTGAACATTCTCGCTTTGTTAGCCGCAATGAATTCCAATACAGGCAATGAAATGGAAATCTTTTCATCACCAGACGTATCCGAAACTGGAGATGTTTTGTAAGTAATAAACGTGAATTGAATTGAATTGAATAAACGTGAATTGAATTGAATATATATATACGATAGAGTGATTTTATTCTGATGTTCTACAGGGCTGAAGCGCCTAGGTTACTCTTCACAGCTGTTGACAGGAGAAAATTATTTTCATCGCAAGATGTGACCAACATTTTTGAAGCTGTACAGGCTGAAACAATGGACTGTCGCACACACGAAATGTAAGTAGAAAATTAGGGGCCAGTTCCGTATTGCCCCCCACGCAAAATATGATTTTATTGAACATTAGGATTATAAATTATTTTGATAGTCTATTAAAAATTCAAAATAAAACGCAAAATATGATTTTATTGAACATTAGGATTATAAATTATTTTGATACAAAATATTAAAAATTCAAAAGGGTCCAAATTGTTGATTGTAGCATGACGGCGCCACAAAAATTCGCAAATATGCATATCGATGTTGGTTTTTCGAATACCAGGTGATAACTTGCGCTTAAGCAATCGCCAAAGTGATTCTGTAATCTGTGTTGGCACCAGTTTCACTATTAATGAATTCTTGGGTATGGTTCACTGGTGGGGGATAAAGTAGTTTGGCCGCAAATAAAAACCATATAAAACCCTATACCGATCAATTTGTGATGCGTGATCTTTACGGGGGCTCCCGTACCCCCGAGACCTAAATTATACAAATGATAATGTAATAACATGTGTCCACCTTGCCTGAGTAACCGGTCATAAGGACTAATGTAAAGGATAAAAAAGTTAAATGCACTTTTTAAAATTTATTACAAACCAATATTTTCTCACCATATTGAATATTTTTATCAGAAGTAGAAAACCATGGTTGTTTTTTACTAACAAAAAGCACCAATTTTTTTAATAAAATATATATACGAAACTATTTTTTAATAAAAAAAATGTGGGGGTCAATACGGAACTGTAGCTGAAAATTATATCCCCATATTCCAACCATTTCTTTTTTAATATAAATAAATATTCTAGTGCTAACACAGGGTTGAGTGAATATTTTTATGCTTCAAGAAACGCTTCAGTATTGGTACCATGTTAAGACTGTAAGCTACAGAACCCATTTCTGTAGTTTATTTTTTCTTCTGAAGCGTAATTTGTGCTGCAGGTCTGAGGCACTGTACAATTTTAAACAAGGGGGCTAAAACGAATAGAGGAGTAGAATGCTTATACGTAAACTCAATTTGAAGTGCAATACTCTACTCTTTTCACTTAAATAGCAATCAAAATTTCTACTTTTTAAAGTATGCTTTCTAGCATGACTGTACCCGTAAAATATTGTGAAAATTTGCTGATTTTATGTATTAATTTATATAATTCAGAGACATAGAGACTTTCTTCAAAAAATATATGAACTTAATTGTACCCATAAAATAAATTAAAAATTTCTGTTTACAACTGCACCTTTTATCTCTTAAAGGAACTGGGGGGAGCTGAATCGTGCTGCGGAAACGTTTCGTAATAGCTTTGAAGAAATTCAACTCGGCGACGATGATTTGAATACGGGGATAGAAGTTGTGCAGGACACTCGGTCCCACGACTGTGAGCCGCAGAGCGAATGCATTATCATCGAGGAAACGATGTGAGTTTTTCTTCGTGTATGTGTGTGTGTGTCGGGTAAGAATAAGCCATGTATTTTTAATATTTTATTAAATGATAAAACTCAGACATTTTATAAATTGGTACATAATTTCGTTTATTGTTTTCGCGTATATACAAGTAGGAGTGACAATAATATATATATTATATATATATATATATATATATATATATATATATCAGTGGCGGTTCTTTAGATTAGGCAGGTGAGGCATAAATGCATAAATGCATAAAAATATTAAAAAAAAGTTCTTTTCCCATTCATTTTGTACATATAAAGTCCTATATTTCATGCATAAAGTGCTAGCATTCGAAAAAAACTTGCTTCGCCTTGTATTCATGAGGCGAGACAACCAAAACGCTCAGTGTTGCTACGAATATAAACTAGTTGCTATGACGCCGATGACGTCACTCACACTGCTGAAATATTACTGGCTGAGGCGAAATGAATTTTCGCCTCAGCCAGTACTTCATACTATATATATTTTTTTTGTCTCACCACTTAAGGAATGCACGAGCCGCTACTGATATATATCCAATTTTATTTAATTACAGATTTAACAGCCAATACACTTTAAATAAGTTACAGAACATAAATTATTATTATTAGGGGATACACTTTATAAACTGGTTACAGAATTAACATCCATCACATTTTAAAATAATTACAGAACATGATCCTCGTCCTTAAGCATTACACAAATTATTAGTATTAGGGATACATTTTTAAATTTATTCAATATAATAATAATAAAAGCTATATTGCGCATATTGTTACAAATTAAAATAAATAACTGATGAAGATACACATATATATATACATAAAACTTCACACAATATATGGAGTGTCTACAAACGGGAACCAGTTTTTTATCTGAATGCATAACAGTTCATCATTCCGCTGTGTCACATAAGTCGAATAATTTTTTAAAATTTGTAAATTCGTTCCCGCGAGCCATATGCATGAGAAAGCAAACAGTACATGCTACAGACATTGCTGTAGTAGCTCTTGAATCGGTAAGGGTTCCACACTATTTGGGGAATTTGTAGTTCGAGAAATTTTACAATAATAGCATCATTCCTTGAATGTTCGCCCAGTGAATTAAAGTATACATTCGTTCCCTATTTTTTAAATAAACGGCTATCCAATGAATCTCTTCTCCACCAGTAACATCCGTATTTAGAATAAGTGCGCCGCAGTCTCTCGTAGTTGGTAATTTCAACGTTTCATTCTTCGCAAACACGCCGATAAATTTGGGGCGTGTGAATCGATCACTCTTCATCACTCTCTAGAGTGTATTCGTATCCATTTTTAAAAGTCTGTGACTACACCCCTAAACCTGTCAAGTTTGATTAGGACTTGCGACTCGAGGTAAATTACTACACTAATAGGGGCGTCTAGCGGCTTGGCGAATTGCAATCTGACTGAGATGTTCCCACTCTGCTGTGGGCTTATGTGCGTGTTTATACTCGCAGATAAGTCGGGGGAGAGGTCAAAGGGGTACATATTGACCCTCTCAACGAATTCCTTCTGTGTTACGCCGATTCCTAATTCGTTGCAAGTACCCGCAATATCTGCAAGATTGCTATACGCGCTCAAGCAAAGCGGGAACTCGTTTAAGGCCGAAATTTTCGAACTTAAATGCGGTCTTTTTGTATTTTCCATTCACAGAAGCGTGTTCCTCATTCCAATTAATAACCTTTTAGGTAGAGCTTCAAGAACAACATTTTCTATCTGCTTCGATGTTAGTCCTAAGGGCATTGTATACAACTTGAGTTGGACTCTATTAATTGGATATTTTACTGTGGCATGTAGTAAGTTTTTTTCAATTTCTAGTTGCTTAACAGAGCTGAATTTTACACGACGCACGCGGAAATATGTTTCGATAATATGAATCACCACAGGCTTCGAGCTCACTTATTGGTGAGCACCCAGATTTAAGCAAATCTCAGGGGTCGTGCGGGTGAGCTTTATTTTCATATCGACTCCATTCACAAGCAGCTTCTCCTGGAAAGTGAAATCTGTGTGTAGGCGCCCGAAGCATTTATATATCTTTTTAGAATTTTTAAATTTGGCCTTTATACTACTTTCATCTGTATCTTAATAATAACCTTTGGCAGTGAGAAAGGTATCCTTCGCTTCCTTTGAAAAGTTGAGGACATTTTCCAGATAGGCCCGTAGGTGATAGTAGCCAGACCCTGCCGAGATGTTGACCTGATTTAAATACAAGTCACACTCACTGAATATGGAGTGTAGAAAGTTCGTCTCGGGGTATACAACGTAATCGTTTTCGCAATAAATTCCGTCTGTATGGGCGTACATATGCACACAACTTCGGTCAAAAAAGTAAGGGCCTGAGCTTGGGATCACGAATTCTATAGGAGCACTCGGCGAGCTAATGGTGTTTAGCGGATTAACTGTAATAAAGTCACTGTGGTATATAGATACTTGTATTGAGGGCATGTCAAAGGGGGCCAGCTCCGATTTCTACATGGATGGATAAAACTTGCCCTGGCGCGTCAGAAATAGGAGCACTTCTCACGACAAGTAGTAATCAGCCTATGATTCATGAGAGCAACGTCCTTAGCTTATATCAGTTAAAAAAGTGGTCAACCATAGGTTTCATGCACTTAGAACACTTCTTTTTTGATGTCCTTTTACGTTTAATGCCACGTGCTGGTAACCCCCTTCTTCTTCCCTACAGGTCGCTTCGTCTTCTTTCCACCACCACGCATTTTTCTCTTTGCATCTTTGATGATTTCGTCCCGTGTAAGCGTTAAGTGCTTTTTTAGAGCTTTAGGCTTAGCCCCGGCCATTATGTCTTCTACAGTGTTAAGACCTGATTGTAACGCTTTGCTGCCGAGATATCTGGCACCACTCTTCAGCAAGGGGACAGCCGTACGCAGTATGGTTGAAAAAATGGAGCCAATCCCATTCCCGCGCTGGTATCTCACCCCTCGATAGACTGTGAAAGGCCTTTGGGTCATCTATCACAGTGCGACGGAAGTACAGCTTCACTGTTAAGCTCCCGTCACCGAATAGAAACTATTTCCCCTCAATCGCTCTTATATATATTGAGATACTGGTTAGTAGGTTAGCTGCGACTTTGACATAATGAGGCTTGTCGTGTGTGATACTTAAGCTCCTTCCTCTATGATTGGGAATGTGGGTGATGCGCAGCAGCCGTGCCTGGGTATCCCCAACAAACTGTTGTTCCACGATATTGCTGTAAATATAGCACATGTCCGGAGGAGGGTCTCCATCGCTCAATTTCTCCAATTTCAGCTGATACAATAAGCTGCACAAGTCATGTTGTGATTCGTGAAAAGTATCTCTTTAGATGGCTGCCCCATATCGGCCCTAGGTTATAATTTTGAACAGCCCTTTGTCTTTAATATTTCTGTTAGCCTTTGATTTTAGAGTCAAAGTATTGCTAGTGTATCTTTGTTTACGATTTCATATACTAAATCAGACGTAAGATTTGAACTTTTCAAACTACCATTTAAATCTCTCACAACGTCCTCGGTTGTATCATATTGACCCGGTCCTAGTGTTACTTCTGTAGTGTAGTACTGCGCCTCCCAACTCTGGGCGGCGCGCATGGTATCGTCCCGAGTTACTCCAGCCTTTTCACATTCATCACGGTTTCTAAGAACCGTAAAAACGGGTTGTTTATTATCAATACTTAAAAATTTCGTAGCCAATTGAAATTCGCATATTCCTACCTCATATGATTCACGGCCCAATTCAATGGGCCCATGGAGTTCTGTTACAAAGATGGCCAGGGTGTTGTTAGGATGTGCAGACAGAGAAGAGGACGGGAGTGTGACGTAAAAGTGGTTAGGCGCCATGTTGTATACTATTTAAGCTTCATTATTGCATCAGCTTTTATATAGGTGTGGAAGCTTTCTGAGTACCTTAGTCATTTCATCAGGTGCATTTTTCTCTTTCCTGAACTTTTGCTGCATAAAATTTTTTCAATTTTAAACACTTTTTTTCCTAAATTAAATGTACCTTTCTGCAACTCACTGTAAAAGCCCCCTGCAATTTTTCCCCATTCATATCTTCAACGTAATACAGCATTATTTCGTCTTTGGGTCCAATAGCCCTAACTTTAAAAATCTCACGTGTCCAACTTGCTCAAATCCCTTCGCGAATTTATTCCCCGAACGCGACAGTCTTACATAATCATTGATTTTGAAACCCCTAGAGCGTGGTGGCACTCTACGAATATCTTTTCTCACCTCACGTTCTGTGTGCGTACCTCTTTCTAACATTTCGTTGTGTTCCAGTCGCTCGGTGGTGTGAACGGTCGTAGGATGAGGCCAGCGAATCCAGAATGTCTATATATCTGTATGTGTTTTTGTGTGAAATAGCGATGCATACGTTCCTTTATGGTACGTTGAACTCTTTCAGCTAAAGATGCCTTAAGTATAGAAGTGCTAGTGTAATAACTGATATTAAACTCTGTCAACATGGTCTGAAAAACTCGGCCTATAAATTCTTTCCCCATGTCCGTACAAAAATAGCCAGGAATCCTGTTTTCTTTCAACATCAACGTTTTGGTGGCTTTAGCAACTGTTTCAGGCGATTTATTTTTCAGCGGTAGCCTCCATTATACACTGAATATCTCTGCATGTCTGTTAAATCCGCCTGCCAAATAGAATCAACCGAAGCTGCTGTTGTCTTGGCCGTTTTAAACCTTTTTCTCACGGGCTTATGAAGTGTACAAGAATCCTGCACCCGCAAAAACCTCTCAACACCTTTTTTCCCTACTCCCTCATTATACGTAAATGTCTCTGTACAGTCTATTAACGCCACCGTAGGAGGTTGGGCTAGAAATGTTATAATAATGTTTTCTTAATATGTTAGCCATTTGCGTATTTTATAGGCGCTTGGGTAGGGTTGGCCGTTGCTGTTTGGTCTCTTCTTCCTCCTCTTCAGAGATGTTGCCGCTGTGGGTGAAGGCGTGTTTAGCTGTGGTGCATGCGAGGCCTGAACCAAGTCTTTTAACCTTTTCAGATTACCTATCAGTGTTTTGGGGACATTTATTGCTGTAATCTTGCTTTAATATGTTCCCATCCTGCTGGTGAGGGCCTATCTCACTTTCTCATCAAGTTGTGTACGATGTCAATAATGTTCGAACCCTGTACCTTTGATCCTTCAACAACAACCTCACCTGTATCGGTCCACTGTATAATGGGATCCTCACTCAATAGATTTATAAAGACAAACTTTTATTCCTCCATGTATGTGGGAGACTACTTTTTAATACATGCAGTGGCGTATTAAGGGGGGCCATGGGGGTCAGGCCCCATGGCCCAGCTGTTTTAGGGGCCGATGTTTATAATGATATCAATGATAAATTTGGAATGCTCAACAATATCTCTCTAACTTCAGAGGAAGCATCAAAAGCAACAAAAAATCTGGCTAGTCCATTACCCAAATGATTTTGAGGACATCTTCCCAGTTGAGTTTCAGCATTTTGTACTGTTTGTCAAACAAAACGCTTTAGCTGACACCCGCCCATTAGGAGTAGTACAGGAAATTCACAAATTGAGGGCTGTTTTCCCAAATGCTTTCATTGCTTATCGCATTTATTTGTATTTGATGATGTCAAATGGAATTGCGGAGCGTTCTTTTTCTCATTTGAGCATGATTAAAAATGTTAACCGTCAAATGCTAACCTAAAAGAAATTGCAAAGTCTGTCATTGTTATGCATAGAAAACGATATTTTGCAGAATTTAAATATTGAGTTTGTGATTGGAAAATTTAGTGATATGAAGCAGCGCAAAACACTTTTGTAGATTGATGGTGGATGATTTTATGATCAACTTTTGTACAATAGATTAGTAGTGGACTGGTAGTTGTGTGATTGGTTTGATGTAATTGTAGCAGCTTGGTATATGTGTAAAACTTGAATTATTTGATTTAGGAATAAATGGTTTTATTAATTTACATGACTCGAAGATTTATCTTGTTGAGGGGCCGGAAGAATATTTTGGCCCCAAGGCCCAAAAATCCTTAATACGCCACTGAATACATGCTCGATATTTTGTGGGGTCGCTCCGTTGTTCTTTGACTGTTCGTCTCTACCCTCGGACCCAGGTCCTATGCCTCCGTGCTCAACGTCGTCTGCGCTGTGCTTAATAACTACGGGGACCTCTGTCGGATTCTTATAATTTTCGTACTCATGAAAAAATTTCTGCAGAGCTTCTTGGTATAAGATTCTTTTCTCATCAGGAGACTTTTCACACTTTAATAGGTCTAACAATTCGCTTTCCATTCTTTTAAGCCTGCTTTTACTGGGTTCTAGAACCGTATCTGGACTCTTTGAGTTTTTAGTGAAGCATACACCTCGTGTAGAATCACGACTACTTTCTTCATTATATTAAACTAGTCAGTAAAGGCCCCAAAACTGAAAATAAGATGGGTAGGAATGAGCCCCCTCTTTGTACAATAATTCGCTTTTTCGTCCCCACAGTTTGACTTTTACGAGCGAGTGCGTGTATTATGTTCTTGTAACACGTAGGCGAGCCTTCTGAGGGGGTTTCATTGGTACATTACATTTTATAACATTAAGACAGATTTCACAGAGGCATTTTAAAAAGGCGGAGTCAATATTTTTAACAAACAGTTGCTGGAGTGACCGTGACAGTCGATGATAGATTTTTATTAATTCACAATATTTCTTTAACCTCTTTGTCATTCTGGGATATACACTGTTTCAGCCTCGTTTGGGAATATATTCGTTCTTAGAAGCACCCTAAACGTGTTTCGCGGGTGCAGGTCACAAAGCAAATATCCGTAACGTTGGCTTGTAGCTTCTTTATAAACTTTCAAAAATTCCTTACACTAGCTCGGGAACATTTGACTGGCTAATACCCCAGTTTGTGACACATCTCTATGTTGTGCGAATAAGACTAGATATTGAATATTTAGCGACACATCGCACATGTATCTATTTTTGAAGAATAGATTCTGATTGATGAAGAATACGCTTATGTTAATATGCTGGGAGAATACTGTTAATTTCTCGGCAAACGTTTTAGCCATTTCTAATATGAGATCGTAAATTACAATGATCGTGTGCTCATTACCCTTTAACGAACCAACATCATATACACCTTTGTGGTTCAAAATATCATCTTTGTACTCGTTGAATACTGACTGGTATATCGAATAGCACCATATTACTTTATGCACAAATTTTGAGAACATCTCCCCCTTATCTTTAATGATTTTAAGCATAAACACAGTTTTACCACATCCTGTAGGGCCAGATATAATGCATATGGACGGGCTCGTGAACCTGAATTTTTCTACAGAATCCATCTCTAACACGTCACACTCCTAAGTGGAACATTTATAAAGTATAATAAAATTTTAAGTGATGCTCCTTATATTCTAGTCTTGTTTTCTTCTTCCCCAGAACCGTGAATGATAACGAGGATGAAGTACTGTGCCAGCGGCATATCCCCATCACAGATATTGCAGGCGATACCGATGACAGTGTAGTTTTGTTGAGGCTACAGGGTACCCCAATACCCTCGCTAGCGAAGCCCCAGCAACGCCAAATGTAGCACCCCCATGCGACAATTCGCAAAGAAGACGGGGGCATGACGAAATTGATGATTCGCCTTCCACGTCAGGTGTAAAGCGCGCCAGGAGTGCGTCGGTTGTTAGACCCACAGTAATAGGGCCACAACCCTCTACTTCTTACGACACAGCCCCCACATTAGTTCCTTCTAAAAATAAAACTGCCCCCTTATTCCTGTTCAATACCATCCGTATCCTCCACAGCAGCAGCAGCAGCTCATTCTGTAGACAGTAGCATAACATTCGAGCTGGTGCGTACCGTCATACCCACCCCAGCCCTGACTAGAAACCGGTACGCAGTCAGGGTCGACCCGCGAACCATGTATAGCAGCGGCGATGAACGCGGACTGCGACGTGTAGTCGAACGTATTGTAGAGTTTGCCCTTCAGAACAGTGAGGGACGTGAAGCCAGGACTCAACTGTCATTCGAGTTCGGGTCAGATGACGGAGATATAGATGATTTTTGGCTAGTAATACCATACAGGCGCTTGGCTGCTGTGGATATAGACTACATTCTGGGTCGTATAATGCAGGCCTCTCAAAGTAGCATCGCATTCAACATAGACAACTTCACGATAGATATTGACCACGTATTCCGTATTGCGGGACATGTGGCCACACCTTATACTCTTAACTTCAATTTTCAGGCTATTTACAGACAGCATATAAACTCCGGGCGTGGTTGCGACTTTATAGCAGTAGTCTTAAATGTGATGAAATTTGTTGTTCTACATGCCATGAGATATATAAGGCTGATGGTGTAAAACATGTATGCTATATGAAAGACGCCAAACCTAAACAAATCCTTGTATAACTGTATACTACGATATAGAGACATGCACGGATGCTGAAACCAAAGAGGTTATCCCACATCTACTTGTAAGCCAGACTATCTGCAACGAGTGCATGAACGTCGAGTGTGATGAGTGTCCCAAATGTGGTAAACGAACCAACGTTTTTAAAACGAGCGCACACGACAACCCCGTGAAACTCTTTGTGTCCTACATTGTAGAGTTAGTGGACAATTTCAAACAAATGTCTGTGTATATTCTTGCCCATAACAGCGCAAAATTTGACACACAGTTCCTTTATAAGGAACTGCTTGAACACGAATCATCGGGGATATTTACAGGCGATCCCTTGGAAAGAGGAAACAAGTTTATACAGATGCAAATAAGAGGTAATGTTCAGTTTAAAGACACTGTTATTCATACCTTGTAAATTAACCAAGCTACCCAAGGTGATGGGCGTAGCCGCTGAAGTTTCAAAAGGGCATTTTCCTTACACTTTCCTCACTAGCGAAACTTTAAATGACGTAGGACTGCCACCCCACAAACATTACTTTAACTATGCCAATATGAGTGATAGTGAGCGTGAGGATTTTGAGAGGTACTGCAACAGTTTTAATGAAGATAATCCTTCCAATATAGCGGATGAATGTGAGCGTTATTGCGTGACTGACGTACGCGTACTTAGAGTATGTTTCCAGGCCTTTAGAATGATGCATATCGTCCGATTCAACTGCGATCCGCTACAAGCCGCAACCACGATCGCCTCATTGTGTTTTACTGTGTTCAAGAATAGCTTCATGCCTAAAGATACACTGGCCATCATTCACAGAAACAACCCACGCAGTTATGAGCGTAAGGCTGTTTACTGGCTTATACATCTGCAGCAACAGACCGGTGTTTACATAAAACATGCCCGCAACACGGGGGAAGTGACCATTAAGGTCAACGGTCACGTTTTTTGGGTGGATGGTCTAAGCGAAGACCGTGCCACTGGTGAGAAGACCATATTCCTTTAACGGCTGCTGGTGGCACGGATGCCAACGTTCTAAGTGTGGAATCGTAGGAGATATCCATAGTAGATCTCCTGCCGACAGTCTCGCATGGACCCGCACCCGTGACCAACTTATAAGCTCCAAGTTCACTCACAAGGTCTTGTGGGAGCAAGAATATGATGAGTGGATGGAGACAGATGGACTACCGCGAAGAAATAAATACCATCAAGCGTTCAATGGTGCTGGATCCTCTCAAATATGGCGTTAGTTTGGCAGGCGCACAAACCCATTCAAACTATACTTTCCACCTACGGAGGGCGTGAAACTCCATTACTACGACTTCTGTTCTTTATAACCCTACGTGATGAAGAACAATCCGTACCCCGTAGGTGCACCTGAAAAACTGATGGGCCCCGCCCTGCCTACCATCGAAGAGTTCTCAGCTAATTTGAACGAGAACTATTCGGACTTTCTTTCGTAGATGTGCTCCCCCCTCGCGATTTATGGATGCCAATCTTACCCGTCGTTATAGATCAGAAGCTCATGTTTCCCCTGTGCGTGAAGTGCGCAGAGGAGAACAACGGGGCGTGTAATCACACAACCAATCAGAGGAAGATCAGAGGCGTATATATAAGTCCTGAGCTGTCCCTAGCCGTTCATCACGGTTACAGACTACTGAAGATATATGAGGTGTGGAGGTTCCAGAAGCCCCTCAACCTTTTCACATCATATATAAACACCTTTTTGAAGGATAAGGTAGAAGCATCAGGGTACCCTCGAGGAGTCGAGACCGAAATGAAAAATTGGCTTATATTCAACGCTACCGTGATCGTGAAGGGCCACAACTTGAACGGGACGAAATTGCGAAGAACCCTGGCAAGCGCTTTAATGCAAAGTTGTGCCTAAATAGTCTTTGGGGGAAATTTGCTTAGACTACAGACAAGGGGAACGTTCACCTAACCCAAAGTTATAACGAGGTGTGAGATTACGCCAACGCTCCAGATAAAGAGGTCATGGAGATCATGAATGTGGGTAATACGTACATAAAGTACAGCAGAACCGAATTGGTTACAGATACATAACGTGTTACAAACATACCTGTAGCCAGTTTCACAACAGCATACGCCCGCATCAAACTTTGGGGTCTACAGCATTCTCTTGGACGTAGGGTTCTGTACGCAGATACAGATAGTGTGATATTCACGGAGAGGGAAGGTGAATACATGCCATCTGTTGGGAAATTCCTCGGAGAGTTGACTGATGAGATCAAGGATGAGTATGGAGATAGCACCTACGCTGATTCTTTTGTCTCAACAAGCTTAAATACTTACGGGGTACGGGTGAGGGTGGAGGAGGAAATGAGATATATCATGAAGGCAAAAGGCATCACGCTTAACCAGGCGAACCGGCGGATTGTCAACTTTGATTTGCTGAAGGAGCTAGTGAGCTTGGAAGATGAGGGTGACCAACCACCCCAACTGACTTTTTGGACTCACAATTTTCGGGCACAGAAGCTGGGGGCGTGGAGGAACTTAGGGGGACGAAAGTGTGTCGTAACACATATAGGAAACGATACCAGGTTGGGTACCGCGAGGCGTGAATATTGCTGTCATGTTAGCGTATATTTACTTGACGAAATTTTACAGTTTATTTTTCTATTTATTACATGTATTTGTTTCAGTTATGGGGCATGAATATTTGTTATTTACATATATATCGTGAAGTAGAGACTATTTACTTGTTGACGATGTTTTACATTTTATTTATTTTTGTATTTAAAATAAATCATGTTTCAGTTAGCTTTTCATTTTCACCTTTTGTGTGTGTGTGTGTGTGTACATGAAAAGCTCTAAGCACCACCCAATGCATGTTGCTGCCCAATAAAATGAATCACGTGACTCATGCTGCTAATTGGGAAGTATCTCCTTCCTGCGTACTCATTTGACCTCTGCATGCACTGGTTCGCAGACGTGTCTTTTTAAGTGTTAAAGATTTCTCGCGTAGAAGAAAGAAAAATGATGGCTTCGAACGATGTTGCATGCTCTACATTCCTGAAGTGGTACTCACTAAAATCCACAGATGTGGTGAACACCCAAAGAATTTTTAGTCATCCCTCCTTCGATTCCTTTAAGACTACATTAAATCGTGCGAAGCATGAGGAGCATGACGTCCAAATACTCTATGGTTATTCCGGCGAGAGCCCTGCGGGGTTTCGCTGTACAAACGATGTAATGAATTATGCTGCAGGATTAAACTGCACTAGAGCGTTCATATATCGTGAAGTGAAAGAAGCCACGCTTGCAGAAGAGAAGCAAAGGATCTGGGTTATGAACCTTATTGATGATTGGTCTGACAGGAGATATTACGCCATGTTACATCACACCGAGCACGCATACACTGGGGCTGTGAATGAAAATCTTGTGATTATGGACAGTCTGAAATAATTCTACCACTACAGCCATGTATATTATGATGAGGTGTGCAGTGAAGTTGTAGGTAAAGGCTTGTGCGAGTTTTTAGTAGAGTTTAGGAACGAGTATAGTTTGTCTAGCAAAAAGAAAGGACAAGTACGGACACATGTTTATCTCAAATAGATTGCCGGAGTGTGAATAAAATGTGCATAGTTCGAGAAAGTACAATGGTGAATACCCCTGAACGTAGATGTATGATACATATTCTGGGGAGTGGGTGTGATAAAACATTAAAACCGATATTACTTCATATATCGCAGATGGAAAAATTCTCTAAACGACTTCCCAGTGTAATGGGATACAAATATTCAGCCTGATTCGTGCAACGAATTTTTCATGTTGAAACAATCTCGTACACGAATCACTAACACCTGGAATCGACGCACCCCACCCCCCCGTGTGACTCATACCCACCCTGCCCCTCTCCAACCACCACTCGCACGGTCCCTCCGAGTCCAAACACAACGCGCCAGCTGTTCATAATCGCCTCAGAGCTTGCCTCGTCTGGACGTTCTCACCTTATATTAGAAAACTAATAAAAGATGGAGCTTCCGTTGAGCAGCATCCTCAATGCAGTATACGACGTATCCGTGCTGAAGTCTGTGCATGTATTCAGGCGTAATACCGGTTCTGTTAATTATGTACTTGAAACGAAATGTAGACATTCAAACTCCGGTAGACGCAATGTTCTTTATTTAAGTGTTGAAGAGATGGATAGAATCTTCGTCTTGGTTGAGAAGTGGGGCGAGGACAGTTACAAAATACCTGCAGGTGTAGGCTCAAAAAGAGAGCAGATTAGCGATGCACACTCATACGCCATTATTTGTACGCTATCCATAAATCGTGATACAAAACATCCCCTGCATTGATATACTGATATACGGTTGATGTGGAAGAATGCTGCTGCCAATAACACCCTTATCCCCACACGAAGCCGTTTCATTCTCGACAGAATGTTTGAAGTCGTCGGCTTCCGTACTCTGAAACCTATATTAGACGTCCGTGTTGCTGATATGCGTTATTTTGACACGGTGCTTGAATACGCGTACACCATACTGCTCGATGATTTTACCAAGTGTAGGGCCGAACAAGGCGAGAATGGTTTGGAACTGGCTGCGTATTTAGAAGGCAGACTCCTCAAAATATCATGAACGGTAGAGGGCTGAACTCACCTTCACTGTTCACCCTGAAGAATTATTTCTTTATGTAAGACACAGTTGTCGGCACGATTTAGAAACATACTTCAATTGCCGATATGAGTTGTGAAGAAGAATTTACAGTTGAAAAGGTCAGCATTGAAAGAATAAACAACCGTTTGGAAAGGAGTGTTTATAAACTTGAGTTTAATGGTGATGTTGTAGCAAACGATATCATCTTTGTGCGCGCTTTTGACTGTATTCTATCCGCATTTAAAGAGGGTGGTAGTTTGACTCCCAATTGTAAAGTGGGCACAAAAATAATGTTAAACGAGTTGAAAGCCCTTATATTGAATATAGGTACCAGCATACTTTGAGTGGTGAAATAATATTAAATTGCATTTATTGTGTAGTACAGAGCAATGAGGATGTAAGTGTGGACTCGATCATATGCGAGTTTGCTATTTTATTTAAGCATGGTAGAACTTAAAGCATGTATTTCCATTTTGACATGTATATACTGTATATTAAACGTGTATTTTGATGTATATAGATGTACTAACTGTACTAACTGCATTATTATTATATATATATTATATATATATATATATATATATATATATATATATATAAGCGTGGTAATGAAATTGACTGGATTCGTAATGAAATTGACTGGATTTCGTGATGAAATTGACTGGATTCTTTGGATCTGATATATTTACATGTCGGTTATAAATAGATATAGAGTGTAACATATTTGTGGACAGTAGTCTATTATGAGTCTATGACTTGATCCTCTGGATCCAGAGATTCTATCTTCAGTTTTAAATCGATAATTAATTAGTTTTAAATTGATAATTATTTAGTTTTGTAAAAATTAGTCGTTGCCAATGTACAGGCAGTTTTTACATAAATTTCTTATGTTCTTGTGGTTCGGAACCCACGTAAAATTGTAGGTCCCCTCCACCACCACGGAGGACATACACAATACACAATTACGAACACAGTTAGGTAGACCAGCCATGAGTGGATCCTAGGGTCTTTGTTGGTCTGAAACATTATAACATTAATCCATGTATTTCCATTATTGATGCGTATATATATATATATATATATATATATATATATATATATTAAACGTGCTGTGCATTTTTTTGTATATAGAATTTCTCCTATACTGCTGATATTTTTTATGTAAATATATATATAATTCGTATCATCACTGTTTTGTATTTCAATATATATTAAATGGTCAGAACGCTGTAGCTGTTTTATTTATACCATTAAAACAAACATTATTGGATACATATATATATATATATATAATATATATATATATATATATATATAAACGATACAGTGTGTGTGTGTGTGTGTGTGTGTGTGTGTTTGAAGCATAGCGATGGTACTTTATATGCACGTAAATAACTGTACGCCTATACGGCTGGCTGCCTTCTAAGCTAATTGGTCGTGACGTGAAGAATTCAAAATGCTTCGAGACGCCGCAGCGAAAGATCTCTCTCTCCTTGTGTTTAGGCTACCTACATGCATATATATATATACCTTTGTGGGACTGAGCTGCCTTAGGTTAGGTTACCGCTTCGGGGTCACATACACCTCATATATATATATAAATATATAAAGCTTTTCTATACACACCCACGTGTGTGTGTGTGTGTGTATATATATATATGTAGGACTGAGCAGCTAGGTTAGGTTACCCTTTGGAGTTCACATACATATATATACACACATTTCAACTGCAAACAACACACAGTATAATTAACGTAAAGAACGACGCTTGTATAGAACGTCCGCGCAAGATGAGGAGGGAGAACGAACAAACGAAAAAATGAGGTACAAGCGTCGTTCTTTACGTTAATTATACTGTGTGTTGTTTGCAGTTGAAATGTATATATGTGCGGCATGCGGGAGGTGCCCCCTCAGGGCATTGGTTTCTGCGCGTATGTAGGAGAATTACGATTTCTGATTGAGTGGGGCCCATGGTGTAGTGGTTATCATATCTGACCGGCAATCGGAAGATCCCGGGTTCGATTCCTGGGTGGTTACCTCATTTTTTTCATTTGTTCGTTCTCCCTCCTCATCTTGCGCGGAACGTTCTTCTATACAAGCGTCGTTCTTTACGTTAATACATATATATATATAAAAGATGTTTTTCGATACACACCCACATACATACATATATATATATACACACATTATACATATACATATCTAAAAAAATGGGAGGTGAAAGGGCCTGAAGGGGTTCAAACCAGGGTTTCGGAGCCGGTAAAAAAACTTCTGGCTCCGACTCCGGCTCCGGAGCAGAAATTTTTTACAGTCTGGCTCCGACTCTGGCTCCGGCTCTTTTATAGTAAATTCTGTTAATTATAAAATAAATATCGATTTATATAACTAATTGTCCAATTTAAAATATTGCACAAAAATATTTTATTATTAAATCACTTTAATACTCAAAATTTAAATTTCTTATGATTTTAAATTAGGCAAATATAATGATAGAATGAAGTTATTTAAATAACTAAAGGAAAATGATGAAAACTAAATGATATTAAATATTTATTAACAATGGTAGCTTATATAAATTAGAGAAACTTGCCTCCTAATTAGTTAAAAGTTCAAACTTAAGAATTCTCGTATGGAAAATAGTAACAATCAAACTTTCTGAGATAATATATGCATCTTTTTTTAAGTGTTGAAACTTGAAAGCTTCATGAAAGCCAACTTGGCTTGAAAAAGAGCTGAATATTTCAAAAAATTCAGTTTTTAAATTTTTAATAGGTTATATTATTTACTTAAAAAGAGATTTTCTTTTAGTCAAAAAGTTTTGTAATTTAATTAACAAAAGCAATTCAACTAAAAGTCAAAAGTTCAAACTACTAATACATATTATAAAAGAAAATTTACAAAATCATTTACCCTACGCTTATAAAATCAATACTACTCCTATGGTACCATTTTTCGTAATATATTACAAGAATTATAATTTGCAACTAAACCTATATTTAACAAATAACAATTTAGGTAGCAATATATCGCCCGGAGCCAGACCATGGAGCCGTATTTTCAAGGTTTCTGGCTCCGGCTCCGGCTCCGGCTCCAGGTAAGCAAAATTCACTGGCTCCACCGACTCCGGCTCCGAAACCCTGGTTCAAACCCACCCGCACCATGTTGCATGCAATGTTGCACGATCCAATGTCGCATGATATGTTGCAATGTTGCATTGCAATTGCACTCTCTCATTTTGCGGCAATACTACTAAAACAAAGAGGGCGAAAAAATTATTGTAACGAAAGCACTGAAAGAAACACACGTAGATCAGTTGGAGAACACCACAGTGAATAACGTAAATGGTGAAAAACAAGGATCGCGATAATAGACAGGTTGTTTCCAAAAAAGGAAATGAAACAAACAACAAAAAAAGGCCCCGAGTGATAAAATTATGGAAAGACCTATATGTATGCATACGTATACTCTGCAAAGGTTTTGTGCAAATATAAGGAAGGACAGTATACTGTATATATCAGCACCCCACCATGTGTAATTCATGTTATAATAAATGTCACTGTAAATCTGGCAATAACTGAAAATTTTATCATCCCCATTTGCAAGTATTATGTAAGGCTGGAAGTCTGCAAATATGGTAAGAAATGCTACTATCATCACCTCCCAACAAACTCAAGGGACAATAGGATAAACGGTAACAAATCTGTGAATACAAACCAGGGAGAAAACTTTTTCGACATTGCAGACACAATACGGATACTAAGCTTCATTCAGCACATACAGGCGACACAGCTGAGAACCTCCGAGCCGATCCGCTACCAAGCAAGAAACTACCAGAACAGATAACTGGAAACGGAGCTTTCTTGGGTGACCATACGAATACAAATCACGCGACACTGAAGGAAATTGAATTTGGAATACTCGAGGGACAACGGCAAAAAGGAGACATAAATATAGCCCAGCAAATATTCAAGGGCCGAGACCCAACCACACGATAAACAGTTTCATACCTGCAAGGATTTATGGAAGAAACAAGGACTGACATCGTATGCCTCCCAAAAACAAATTTTAAAGATTGCTAAGGAGATTGTGAAAACTGCGAATACTGCATAGATAAAAAAAAATGGATGGTTACAACCTACTACTAGCTGACAGAACAGAAAGACGAAAAGGTGGCTGTGCTATATACATATGTGAGAGCCATATGACAGAGACAATAACAAGTAAATCAAGCAGCTACGTGGATCTCCTAGCAGTAAAAAAGTCATCCATAGACCTCGGAACACCCCAACTTATAAAGTCCTTAAACACCCCATCCTGGAATATAATACTGTGCAGCGATTTTAATTTCACATTTATAAAATACTCATTGGAAGAAATGTATATATATACAACAGGACAAAGGAGCACAAGAGAAGACCAGGATCAAGCAAAAATGTTGATAGCTAACAAATGAATTTGTTAACAAGGAGGTAGTAGATAACATTAGAAAATATAATTGCTTGGATCTGGTATTCACGAATAACACCAAATTAATTATATAAAAATAACCAACAAATATCAAATATATATACTGAAGAAAGAAGCAAATTTGAGATTTTAATCTAAACTTAAGACTATAAATTGGGAAGAAATCAAGTCCCATATAGCATGAATAGAGTGGAAAATAGTCTTAGAGGATAAAACAACCGAAGAAATACAGATAAAGGAAAAAAAGACTGGAAATCTTAGAAAAATATGTTTCGAAAGTACAGCCAAAGGGAAAGAGGAATTATTTCTGGAGGCAAAAAAGAGAACGCTATTCCGCAAGAGAAGGAGAGTAGCCACGAAGTTAGTTAATTGCACAGACAACACCACCAGAAACGTGATACAAGTAAAACTGGAAAGTATAAACAGGGAAATACAAGCTCTAATTTATGGCCATTCAGAGAGAGAGAGAGAGAAGAGGACGATGCAGTGAAAACAGTAAAAGATAACCCAAAATACTTCTATAGCTTCGCGAAAACAAAAACAAAAACGTGGACCACTATCGCACCCTTAAAGAAAGAAAATAATAAGTTAATCGGTGATCTAAAAGAAGTATCTGAAATATTGAGAGTTCAATAAGAATCAACTTTCAGTACCTCAAATAGAGACAGCAATACCTGACGGAAATACCTTTTCTGAAGGTTCAAGCGCAGCCGTCAGCAGGTAAAGTTATGCTAACACTGTTTTAGGATACACGAGGCCCTATCCTTGAACATTATCTAGAGCGTGGAACCACAGTAACAAGTGCATCGTATTCTGACATGCTGCGGAATGAGTTAAAGCAAGCAATTCGCACAAAACGGAGAGGGAGATTGTCGGAAGGTGTTATTCTGTTACACGACAATGCGCGCCCTCATACCGCTGCACAGACTAGAAAATGCCTTCATGAACTTAAATTTGAAGTTCTCGACCATCCAGCCTACAGTCCAGACCTGGCACCTTCGGATTTTTACCTGTTTGGACCACTAAAAGACGCTTTGAGAGGTCAGCGATTCCAAGGCGATGATGACCTGAAGGAGGCGGTGCATGACTGGCTACGCACACTGCCAAAAACATTTTGTGATGGCATTAGGAAGCTTGTAGATTGCTGGATTAAGTGTATTGAGAAACAGGGAGACTATGTTGAGAAGTGATGTGTTTATAATATATCAGATGTGAAAATAAAATTGTGAAAATAAAAAGTGCGGAGACTCATTGAATTAACCTCGTGTGTGTGTGTGTATATATATATAAGTGGTGGACCGGATATCCGCATTCGCATCATTTTTAACAGCCGCATCCGCGCTTCTGACTGCGGATGTTATGCGGATATTACCTCTAATAAATTATGCAATTTACAATTAAATTAGCTTATAAAATAGCTTATAAGGCCCAGTCATGCACATTTCATGTAAAGTATTAATTATTAATGAACAAACAAATATATAAACCTCAAAATAAATACCTGGTAACACAGAAAATTGAATGAAACTTGTTTCATTCAATTTTCTGTGGCTGAAACTTTTGAGAAAGTTATTATTTTTATCATAATGAAAACATGAATATTAATTTTAATTCTTATGCATTGTCTGCCATAATAGTAATATCACGAAATTTGAAAAATTATGTCATTTATTCATAATTCTATATTATGTTGATAGATTAACTAAATATCCGCATCCGCATCCGCGGATATTAAAATTAAAAATCCGCATCCGCAGATGTTGAAAAACTGACATCCGGTCCACCACTAATACGTATATGTATATATATACTGTATATGAAAATTATTTCACGAAAGTAACCCGTATAATATTTATGATGAAAATAACCACAAAGGAAAAAGAAAACAGAATGGTGCTCAAGCGCTTTCGTCTAATGACATCCTCAAGAACACTGAAATTAATAAAAAGTTCGAGACTATATATAGGTCACACAAAAAATTGTAGAAGCATACAAATTTATATGGAAAAGCTACCAGCGTTTTAGCACTTTGCCCGTTCTGAAGGAATTCAAAACGAAAAAAGGCTCTGGCTAATGTTGAAATTGTTTGCAAGTTGAATAATGGCAGACTCAAGCATATTTCTATTAACAGTGTTGCTTGAGGGAAACAAAACTGAAGCATTATTCCAATCAATACAATGGGATAACTCTGACAAATGGACAAAAAGGGCACTGGACGACTGTCCTGTTCTAACGGAATATTGATGCTGTTTTACACGCGTGTTCAAATCCTTTCCCATCTATCCAATGTAAAAGGAATCACATTGTTTACAACCAATTTTATAGATAATGCCTAAATTATTGGTAGGACTATTTTTTACTATGATATTTTTGACAATATTGTCATATGAAAATACTACATTAATGTTCAAAAGTTTAAGTACATTAGCAATGCCTAAAAAGCCTGGGAAAAATGGAAGTACTAAAATATTCTTCGACAAAGTGGAAGGGTTATTATTCACACGATAGAAAGTTCGTTTTGCCTTCTTGAGTCTGCCATTATTCAACTTACAAACAATTTCAACATTAGCCAGGGGCTTTTTTCGCTTGATCTGTTGTTTTGAATTCGTTCAGAACGGATTTAGACAAGAAGGGCAAAGTGCTAAAACTCTGCTAACTTTTCCATATATATTTGTTTGCTCCTCCTACAATTTTTTTTGTTTAACCTATATATAGTCTCTAACTTTTTATTAATTTCAGTGTTCCTGAGGATGTCATTAGACGAAAGCGCTTGAGCACCATTCTGTGTTTTCTTTTTCCTTCGTGGTTATTTTCATCATATATATATATATATATATTTATTTATTTGCGTGTTTGCGTGCGCGTCTGTCTTTTTAGGAAAACCCTTGTCCAAGAATGTTTTCATGTATTCTAAAATACTGCAACAACCTAGGCTGGTTCTAGAATAGACTAGGCAACAGCATCCTGGCTAGCAGTGGCCTAGGCAGGGCCGTAGCTTGGGGGCCGCCAGGGGTGGCTGAGCCGAATGCAGGACAAAAACTCACTGGACAAAAACTCACTGGACAAAAACTCACCACTTAAATGCAAAAGAGGACAAAAAACTCACCAGACAAATATTTTTGCAAAATACATACACTCTAGTCTAGATCTTAAGATTTTAACCTCATTGTAGATAATTACTCTTCATCTTTTAAATAGTTCTGTTTTTAATCAAATCGTTATGCTAATGTAGTTTTGGCCACTGATTTCGAAAATACTGTAACTTTCTTTTTTTGGAGAAATGAAAAACAAACATGTTAGAGCACTTTAAATAATTAATGTGTTTTCAACGAAAATATCATGA
This sequence comes from Bathynomus jamesi, assembly GCA_023014485.1. Lineage (NCBI taxonomy): Eukaryota > Metazoa > Arthropoda > Malacostraca > Isopoda > Cirolanidae > Bathynomus > Bathynomus jamesi. The sequence goes on along the minus strand of JAJOZX010000367.1, from coordinate 964,802 downwards.
CTTAACCTAACCAATCGTCAAGGGCGTACAGTTGACCTAACCGGGCATTCAATTGACCTAACCGGGCATTCAATTGACCTAACTGGGCATTAATTTATAACGAAAGATTGGTAGGTTGGTAAAAAATTAATATTGGTTGGTTGGTTAAAAACAGAACAATTTGAAAGATGAAGAGTAATTATCTACAATGAGTCTAAAATCTTGAGCTCTTAAGATCTTAAGATCTAGACTAGAGTGTATGTATTTCGCAAAAACATTTGTCTAGTGAGTTTTTGTCCTCTTTTGCATTTAAGTGGTGAGTTTTTGTCCGGTGAGTTTTTGTCCATTGAGTTTTTGTCCGTGACCCGGCTGAGCCTCCCCTGAAAAGTTTTGAGCCTCCACTGAGCCCTAAATATAGATTAACTAAAATAAATACTCTTCAGTCTTTACTAACATCATTATTTTTACTAATCGTAATAATTACTAATAATTAATTCTACTAATAATATTTTCCTCTGTTTTCCCAAATAGAAATATTTGTGAAAAATGTTTCGAACATGTTAATTAAAATTTAAAAATTGTAGCGGACTGGAAAGTTCTAAAAAATTCGTGGCAGTGAGATAGGTCCACGCGCATGTGGTATAAACGTGCTGAATTTTGTAGAAGGTCCAATAAATGTGTATATATACAATTTTAACTTTAACATGTGTTTTATTTTTACAAAGAATTCCCTATATTATCGGTACTATGTAGCCTCCCCTATATTACCAGTAGCCTCCCCTGGAGATTACCATTAGCTATGGCCCTGGGCCTAGGCATCATCGACATGTTTGCATATACATTTCCTGTTTCGTATTTTCAATTATTATGAATGAAATCTTAGTTGTTGTTTGATATTAGTAATTTGTAATGGTCCATATTATAACTCGAACATTCTAATAATTAATCAATAAAGCAGTATGAATATCAGTATTATGACCAACTGTTGCCGTAAATGTTTTGTAAACAATCTTCAGGACTTATTCCATTATTACGTGGGAGTGGCGACGCCAAGGGGAGGCGAGTGCCTCCCCTAAAACATGTCTACCTCCCCTTCCACCTCCCCTAAAGAATTTAAGAATATACACCTCCCATATTAAAAGTATTTCATTCAGTTAGATTAATCTCGGTTAATTTGTGAAATTCCAATATTTTGATAAATGTACGCACTTGGCAACCTGCTAAGTGTTGCCATACAATAAGTCAATTAAGTCAATTATCTCCCCCTCCCTCACTGCCCTTCGAGTCAGTATCTCTCGTGATCAAGGCAACTAAAAGTACGAGGGTGGGCTGAAAAGTAATGCCTCCACTTTAATAATTCTGGATTGTGTAGAGGTAGCCAGATAAAACCAGTTTTGTGTTGTAACTTGATATCCCCACCCCATTTCAGATTGTGTAGAGGTAACCAGATAAAACCGGTTCTGTGTTATAGCCTAATATAGCCGACACTTATGCCACACGTTGGTTCAGTATCGATTACAATGGAAAGGAGTAAAGACGTTCGCTTCAAGCAACGTGCCGTAATTGAATTTTGACTGCGGAAAGTGTTGTTTCTATAGACATTCATCGACGAATGCAAACGGTGTACGGCAAACAGTGTGTTGATGTGAGTACCATTCGACGTTGGGTAAGGCAGTGTAAAGAAGGAGAAGCTGGACAAGAAGATTTTCGAGACAGACCGCGAAGTTGAAGGTCTGTAACGGCAACCGACAAGTCTCATCAGAACTACGTTGACGAACTGATTTGTGGCAATCGTCGCATTAAACAAAATTAAATTGCTGCAATGCTCGATATCTTCAGAGAATGAGTGGGACACATTATCAGTATTCTTGGTTACTGAAAGGTCTGCGCCAGATGGGTGCCTCGCATGTTCACTGCCGAGATGAAAACTGAGAGACTACGCATTTGCCAAGAAAATCAGCAACGCTTCGAAAATGAAGATGAATTTCTGCACAGCATTGTGACAGGAGACGAGACGTGGGTCCACCATTATAACCCTGAAAATAAACCTCAATCCATGGAATATCGGCACAAAAATTCACCACAACCAAAAAAATTCAAAGTTAAAAAATCGCCTAGAAAAGTGATGACGACTATTTTTTGGGATATCAATGTTGTTGTTCTCAAAGACTTTACGGAGAGAGGAACAGCAATGAACTCCGCACGTTATATTGAAACTTTGAAGAAGTTGATAAAACGGATGAAGATGGTTCGCACCCACAAAAATGCAGTCATTATTCACCATTACAACGCACGGCATCACACCAGTGATCAAACGCGAGAAGCAATTGAGGATCTGCAATTCACCGTCTTACCGCATCCACCATATAGCCCCGATTTAGCACCATGCGATTTTCACCTCTTTCCTAAACTTGACGAACATCTCCGTGGAAATCGCTACGAATTTCACGAAGTTGTGAAATTTTGGTTTCGTAGTCAAAGCTCCAAGTTTTACTGGGATGGATTTCAAAAACTCATTTATCGTTGGCGTAAATGCATCGAAGTAGAGGGTGATTTTGTAGAAAAGTAAATGTATCGTTTGAAGAATAAACTCTAAGGTACATATCTACTTTTGTTTCGATAAAATCCTTCAACCCGTTTAAAATTTATTTGAGTGGAGGCATTACTTTTCAGCCCACCCTCGTATCTCTCATGATCAAGGTAACTAAACAGGTAGGCCCAAGTTTCCTTTCCCGCCCTTCAACGTCGTCTTTTGAACCAGAGTTATGGAGTCACCAAGAGATGTAGTCCTCTTTCATGAAGGAAACCAATTCATAAGCAATTTAGATACTTTTTGTAAGGAATTAAGCTTTGTCAGTTTTTGTCTTTCTTTCACATGTTTGTCATGCTTGGGTTTTCTTGACAGTTGTGTGTCATATGTTCAATATATTAATTTATGAAGAGTATTTGAAATACAAAATTCAACAAGTTTAAACTATGCCACTGTTTGACATTGTTACATTTAATTTTGTGTCCTTTCATTTTGGTTGAGAAAATGGTGAGACCCATTATTACTTTTGAGAAACAATGTATGGAATGTACCGGTTCAAGTATGAAATTATATATATATAAATTAATCAGTGTATAAAATCAATATTCACCTCCCAAGCCAATCTCTCTGCCACCCTTCCGCCTCCCCAATTTCAGAATCCTGGAGTCCCTACTGTACGTGGTAAACCATACGGAAACAGACTCAAAGAACTGATTTTGTAGACGCTTAAAACTCGGCGTTTGCGAGTCGAATTAATTCAGGTGATTAAAATTTTAAAAGATTCGACAACGTAAACTGTGAAAAAATTTTTTTACGTAGACGATAGGAATATTATGAGAAATAAGGTTTTAAAACAAAGGAGCAAAAGGTTTGAGACAAGTGTTGCGAGGGGCTTTTTCACCTACAGTGTCGCTCATAAGTATTCGTACAGAGAATGTTTTAGTTATATTCGTCCTTATCTTTTGTACCATCCTATAGGATAGGTATGAAAAGTTTACCCTTCGTTTGGAAAAAAATTAATAAATAACTCTAACATATAATGTAAAACATCAAAGAATTTGAGGAAAATAAATAAAATAAATAAATCTAGTCGGTCTGGTTTCAGAGCATTGGGAGTTCTCGGATGATACCCCATTGGTAGAGAAGAAAAGCTTGATGGGATCTCTCGGGAGTCAAAAACCTCCGATTAGACATTTTTAATTTCAGGGATGCAGCGTAGGATTCTTAGTATTTTTTAGGAAAACCGCGGTATATTTAACTTAGTCTCTAGAGAAATTTTTAGTTTCATATAGAAGTAGTGATGTTCCTTTTTGTAATAAATGTAGTAGGAGTTGCTGGTCTGGTCTGGTCTGGTTTCAGAGCACTGGAAGTTCTTAGATGATGGGAAGCTTGATGGGAATTCTCGGTAACCAAAACTTCCGAATAGACCGGTTCAACACAGTAGAGTAGAACTTTAGCTTCAAATTGTAAAAAAATTTCGTGAAAAGGGAAAAAAAAAATTACACGTGGTACACTGTCGGGGGAATTCTTAAATTTGGAGTTACTGGCCAGCTGTAGGTGTCTTTGGATTACTACTCCTTTACAGCGTGCGAAATTCCCGCTGGCCCGTTGGCCCGAGGTCAAAACAACTGGCCTCGGGCCAACGGGCTAGCTGGAATTTCGCACGCTGCTTGCTCCCTTATCTAAGTAATTACTATGCCAAGGCCGCAATATAAATTACGGTATGATAAATCTTTCTTGAAAAAAAAAAGGAGCGGGTGGGGAATCATATACTTGATGTACACTTTTGTGGGAATTCTTAAACTGGAGTGTGCTGACCGGATGGAGGTGCTTCTGGATCAGTAAGTAAATAAGTAATTCCAGTGTGAAAGATAATGTGAATAGAAATTTTTAAAAACAAGTCTCGACACAATGGCTTCGACATTCATCGAAGTAATGATGCAACGATGAAATGATGATATCTTGTACTTAGTAAATAAATAAAAAATCCTTAAAAAATGCATGGGGTAGATTACATTAAGTAGTTTAGTATTTATGTTATCCTTTATTTTCCAGTCTTCTAATGCGTAACTGAGTACAGGAGATAAGTGTACGCATGTGTGAGTGAACCCTGAAGCTATTCTCTTCATTATACTTTTTCCTGCTTTCCTATAAATCTTTTTTCGCCATTATTTTCTGTCAGCAGTGGCTGGCGGAGGGAGAGAGTCTTGTCTGTTTTATACTTTACTATTACAGTACTACTATTTCTGTGTGAAAGCTTTACACGTCTATAAGTGTAAACGTGGTATGTTTTCAGCATTTTTTTTCATTGCTATTTCAAACTTTTCTACTTCCTTCTTGAGCTAGCCTAGAGTGGATCTTAGTGTCCTTGTTAGCCTGTAACTCTGTAAATTCGATGTAGCAACAACGGGTAATCACCCACGAAAATCTTTCATTCTTCATCAGGGACGTACTCTGAAATAGATACAGGGACTTCACACTCATATTCCTCGCCTTAAAGAGATTTTCTCTACTCTCGTGATGGCACAACACCTCGAAATATGAACGACTCAACATATCCCTTGCCGCATAAACAACTTTCACGGCGGGATATCCAAGTTGAAACTTGGCGACGTTCAGAGAATTGGCAGACATACACATGACAGATCCGATTACAGAAAATACGCTCACACACTTTCCTGCCTTGTTATACATGTCTAAAAATAGAATAGATAAGTATTTTGAAGAAATACACTTCCCAATAAACAAAAAAAAATCACTGCTATCACTGCTGCTTTTTTTTTTCCCTTGGGTGGCTGGGTGCATGTGACGGGTGAGAGTATGGTGTGGAAAATCTGAGTTCCGGTTTGAATTCCTATTTCAACGCCTTTCAGAGCATTTTTTAAGCTTTTCCCACTGGGCGACAAAGGCAGATCGGGAAGTGGGGAGGGGGATTAAGGCAGGGGTGTGCTGCCAATTTCTTAACAACTGGTTCTGACACAGATAGGGGCGTAAATCGGCGAGCGCCAATGGCGCGAGTCGTTAAACTAGGCCTGGGGTGAGCGATAGCTCCCCCAGCGGGTCCGGGGCGGAGCCCGGAAGTCAACGCATTTTAACTTTTCTAAACAGCATTTTGTAACATTTTGACAGAAATTATTTAACATATTCTTTATACTCACTAATGACATAATTATCTAAAAATAAACTAATTTTTCATCAAAAAATAAATAAATATTGAAACGACCACTGCTTGTGATACTACCTATATTTTTCTATAAAATCCTGAAAAGATTAAAAAAAATTTAGATATAAATAAATTTCTACTGACTGTTAAATATTTGTTAAAAACAAACAAACGGTTCGGTGATCCAATAAAAATTTAACCGGTTCGGGCGAACCGGACCGAACCGGTCCCAGCACACCCCTGAATTAAGGATACTATGGATCCGGATGTTCCCTAATCAGGCCACCATCCCCGTGTGGTCTGAAATAACACTAGCATTATCTATATATAAATATTCAATGTAAATTTTATACTTACATTTAAGATAAACAGTTCTAATTGTGGCATATGTGGATGTATTATGTGTATTTATATGGCCTCCAAGACAATGCTCCCAAGACAATTCTATTTTTACAAATTTTGAAAATTCCTTGTCGCCCAGTAACCTAAAATTTAATTTAATGGGCGACAAATTTTCTTCACTGTGTGACATTCATGTCACCCACTCACTAGGTTAAAAAATGCTCTGACACCTTTCCTGTAAAAGGATTTTATTACTGTGCCGGCAGTGGTCCACGCGAATGAGAGGGAGAGGAGCCTTACTTCTATTTCTGCGTGATGGTTTTGCGCGTACATGGGTGTACCCATGGAGAGTTTAACCGTTCCTTCTCTCTTAATCCTTTTGGGGTTAACCTAGAGCAGGGGTGGGGAACCCTTGGCACACGTGCCAAACGTGGCACGCCAACGACTTTTTTCCGGCACGCGATTCCCCGGCTCACCTTAAAAAAAATTAAATAAATAAATATCCAAATTCTTCGCTGAGTTTTATATTTTAACTTAATGTTTTCTGCTAAAAAATGGTAAAGATTAACTTCTGTTTAATATATTATGTAGGTAAAATAACATTTTATTTTCTCTGTAATTTTTATGTATTATTCATAAGGGATTAAGAATCAATAAAAGAATATCTTTAATTTTATTTTCTTTCATTGTGCTTTAGTCAAGTAAAACGATTATGAGATTGGGCACTGTAATGTATTGGGAAAACTTGAAAAAACTTATGGCTGATTGATCTGATATATATAAAAAAAAAAAAAAAATCAGAATTATTGTTTACTCTTTTGCTGATGTTAAAAATTGCGTTTTTAAATTGTGTGGCTGTATATGGCAGCTATAATTACACTTAAAGGCTAATAAAAAATATCCACGCTATCAACAGGGTAGAACGACCTTCAAGTAAAAATTCCGTCACTAAATTTTACATTTATTCAATCTTACATGACTTACAATAATCACTCTTACAATATTCTTTGATTTTACCGCTCCAGTGTAATTTTTGATTATTTGAAAAGGTTCTCCCAATACTTAAAAGGCACCAAATAATAATATGTTCCCCAAAATTTCGGTTGGCACGTGAGAAAATTTTGCATCAAAGATTTGACGATTTTGGCACGCTCACTTAAAAAGGTTGCCCACCCCTGACCTAGAGTGAGCCATGGGGTCTTTGATGACCCGATACCTATGTAGAGTTGTAAATATTTTGTATAAAATCGAAACCATATGTTTAAGGCTCTTGTGACTATACCAAGTAGTTGATATACAGTCAGCACAAATATATTATTGTTAATTTATACAACGGTGCTATCTAGCGTACGATTTTTGTGCGCATGGCGTAATTATAAAGCTAGTTTATATATTCTCTTCTTTGCGATGAAATTTTCTTGGCTACTTTTCCAGAGTCAAGGTATTTTTTTCAACCTTTTTCTGTACACGCCTCCGGCGGGGAGGGAGCGGAGGGTGGTGAAAGAGCCTTATGCTTTTCTATCCAGTTTTCTACTGCTGCTAGAACGATTAAAAAAATTAATTAGTTTAATATGAGGAACCTCTCCGATTGGACCTTTTAAAGGTCTTTAAGGTTACACCGTCGTGCTTCAGTGAAAGTTGGAAATATGTTCTTACAGCCTTTGGAGGAGACATATTAATGATTTAAGATTTTAACTTACCACAAAAAGTTAGAAAAAGTTTTTTTTTATTCCATCAATTACTCAAGACACGTCTTTAGGTGTTACATTTACTTTTTAGGAACAAAACTATCGTATATAGACCCGGGCAGAGCTGGGCACTTGCGGCATATTGCGGTACTGCGGTACTGCTGCACTACCAAACCGGTACCAAACCGGTACGCGGAAATTTGAATGCGGTAGCGGTACTGCGGTACTTTCAGCGATCCTTTGCGGTACTGTGTTATGGGGGCCCGGGGTGGTAGTGCGGTGGTACCGCAAGTACCGCAGTACCGCAAAATATGCCGCAAATGCCCAGCTCTGAATTAGAGTAAGTCCTCTATTTACGCGATAAATGCGTTCATGGAAACGATCGTTTATATCGAAATCACGTAATTCGAATCCCATTTTCCCATATAGAGAGATCATATAATATTATAACGAGTAAGCGTGCTCAGCTCCACAATTTTGGACGACAAAAAATTCTGTATACAATAGCTGTATGCAAGAACTATATAGAACGTAATGCTTATTATACACGTACATTAATAATAAAATATCTCCATATCTCTATTTTTACTTATTCTACTAGCACTTAATGGCGTAACACTTTGAGCACACTCGCAAATTTTCTTTTCGTCTATTTTTATGGTTCTCACTGTTGAATCGGGTAACTAACCCATACGCTGTTGCAATATCACTTGGCCGTTCACCTACATCATATCTCAATAAAACATTAAGTTCATTTCTAAATTAACACTTTTCCTGCTTTTCTTTGGTACAGAAACGAGCACACAACATTTGCTGGTCGTTTTCCACTCGTATTTATATGGATCAGCAACTTTAAAACACTTAAAAATGAAAATTGTAATGCACAGCACGTTTTTCGCGCCGAAGAACGCCTGTACATATTGACATATACGCGAGCGCAAATAGTTCCGCCAGCCGATTGGTCGTTTGTTTTGTCGATCGTGTATAAGCGAATCTGCATAAATCGAGTTCACGTATAAAGAGGATTTACTGTACTCAAATTAACCTAAGTTGATGTAACCCAACCTGATTCACCTTAATATAACCTAGGGAAAATGTGTTCATAACACTTCCTGGCCATAAAACTTATGGCCAGGAAGAGAGAGTTACAAGGAGTTACGAGGAAAAGTAGTACCTCAAAAGGCCTTGCGGCCCATACCGAGGAGGTACCAATGGCAACGGGTGCCAGGGAAAAATTCATACACCCTCAAATAATGTGCAAGATTCGGTCTAACCTTTTCTTGAACAGATCCACAGAAGAACTGTTCACAACTTCTGAAGGTAGCCTGTTCCACGTGTCACAGATCTTATTCGTAAAGTAATTCCCACACACACTAGTCCTAAACCGTTTCAGAGAGAGTTACAGGCTGGCAAAAACCTTAAGATCCACTCTAGGCTAGTCCAAGAAGAAAGTAGAAAAGTTAGAAATAGCATTGAAAAAACGAATACTGGAAACTTATACCATGCTTACACTTATAGACGTGTAAAGCTTTCACACAGGAATAGTAATAGTAAAGTATAGAACAGACAAGGCTCTCTCCCTCCGCCAGCCACTGCTGACAGAAAATAGTGGTGAAAGAAGATTTATAGGAAAATAGGGAAAAGTATAATGAAAAGAATAGTTTCAGAGTTCATTTACACCATGCGTGCACTTATCTCGTGTACTCGGTTACACATTAGAAGATGGTGGAAAAAAAAAGGATAGCATAAATACTAAACTGCTAGTCAACGACAACAGAGCCTATGTTTAAGCAGTTCGCCTAGTCGATAAAGTCACTTCATCAAACAACTCCAAGATTCAATGAAAACATAATTTACGACTGCTATTCTTTGTTGCGTATATGAAGATCAGGAGCACTCTAGCATGTGTAAATTCTTCCCAAGAAGATTTCTGTATTGGATTTTAGACATATTTCTAGTGTAAATTAAAGGAAGAAGAAAGAGAAGAAACAGAGTCCATATTAGAGCAATTTAGCAGACAGGCGGGCAATACATTTTCAGAACTACAACAAAGAAAGCAACACAAAATTGCAGACGAAGGATAAGCACAAAATAACTGAGAATGTTCTTTTAATAGATTCACAGTAATAACTGAATCTACACACAGTATTAAAACCAAAAGTTAGCAGCTGACGAGGAAGGTTCTAGCAGTGGCTGTATCCTCCAGCGCGGAACACGTCAACGTCAACGAAAAACCGTGGAACGTCAACGCGAAGAAGAGGCGACGTTAAACCGAAGACATCAACGCGCTGGTGGCCAAACCTCCTCAAATCTCCGTGCAGAGTGCTGTCTACGGTTGGCCAGACTGTTGCATGGTATGGTCAGAGGGCCGGACCTATACCAGCGTGCTATTTTTTTATTTACGGGGAGCAATTGCGTACCGGACGTGCTCCCCGGACTACTCTTACTCTCCGGCGACATTAAGACTAATCCAGGCCCCACTACAACTTACACATGTCACCATACACAAAGACAGACACAATAGGACCATGTGACACATACAGAAGCATAATATTAATATATTACAGTACAACGTAGATGACCTCACAACCAAAATCATGCAGCTTAGGGAATTCGTACACAAACAAAACATTCACATAGCACTTATACAAGAAACAAAACTAAACCGCACACACTAAACACCCACCATCCCTGACTTGACGGCGATCCGTCAAGATCGTACTGGGGGTAACGGGGGTGGACTCATCACTTACATACGTAAAAGCATTAGCTACACTGATGCCACCCAAAACATTACAAACACAACCCAAGCAGATAACACGATAGAAATACAGGCAGTTAACATTAAAACACGCGCAAAACACAACACCACACTAATCAACATTTACATCCCACCAGATAGTTCACCTCAGGTGCCAGCCAATTACAACCGACAGTTACACAATCTGGCCTCTCTCACTAATGTCATCTTAGGAGGAGACTTCAACGCTAAAGACACTAGTTGGTACCTGCACAACCAAAGCAACACCAGAGGCGCCAACATAGCCACACAACTAAACACTGGAGAACACACTGGAGAACAGGAAAACAACTGTCATCAGACTACCTGCCCATCATCATTACAACACGTTCTACACTCTGCCTCAACAGCCTTAGGCACACTTACAGAACTTACAAGAAAGCTGATTGGGAACAGTTCAAAATACAGACTGAGGAACAATTCACCACATTAAACAGCACACCCATCATAAACATCAATACAACACTCAAGACATTCAATCAGCTCATCAGTAATGCAAACAAATACGTACCCAAAGGCAACATTAGGAAATACAACCCAAATTACACTAGAGAAATAGCCCACCTCATAAGGCAACGTAACAACCTCAAACATAACACAAACACCACACACAGAAGCCATAAAACAGCAGATACAACAGCTCAACACAGAAATAAACAACAAACTTAAAGAAAAACAAACAGAAACATTTAGGGAATTCATAACAACACTAAACCACTCTACAGATACATCCAGGCTATAAAAGACTATAAACAGCATTACCCACTCTAACAGCGGCATTCACACCTCACACGCGTCTATCTGTCGCAGCCAAAATAATATCCCAACATATACACAACAAGCTAACATTCTAGTTAATCACTACGCAAAGATAAGTCACTTAAACAGAGACAACAATCAGAAACACGCAGACAGACAAACAGCCAGACACAAGAAATCCTACAGACTCGAAACGACCATTACACCCTTTAATACAGACCAGACCACCAAGATCATCAAAAACATTAAGAATTCGAAGACTACTGGACCAGACAACATATCTAACATACACCTTAAACACTTGGGCCCACAGGGAATACTAGCTCTCACAAACATCAGCACATATTCATGTCAACACTGTATTCTTCCTAATATATGGAAACAAGATAAAATTATTACACTACTCAAACCAAACAAAAATCCAACAGAACCAGCTTCCTATAGACCCATTACTTTACTATGCACACCTTCCAAAGTAACAGAAAGACTAATCTTACAAATTACCAACCCACAGATACCACTATCGCCGACTCAACATGGATTCAGACCTCACCACTCGATCACATGACTCACTAACCTCACGCAGCATATCATGGATGGTATCAACTCCAGACGACCAGCTCAACGTACACTGTTAGCAACAATAGACATTAGTAAAGCATTTGATGCTATCCCACGCTTCACTCTCATAAACAAAATACTCAACACAAACATGCACAATAACACCAAAAGGTGGCTGAGCAACTCTCTTTCAGGAAGATACTCACATGTCATTTAATGGCAAGTCATCCAAAAACAAGCTTTTTCCGAACGGGGTCCATCAAGGCTCTGTTCTCTCACCAACACTGTTCAACTTATACATGCATGACATTCCAACACCCATAGATAACAAGCTTACCTTATCATCATATGCAGATGACATCACTCTAACATCTACCCACAACAACATCAACACTGCTACAAATAACCTACAAACATACATAAACAGTATACAAAACTGGCTCACACACAATAGACTCAAAGTAGTGCCCACAAAATCAACCATCACCTTGCTAACAAGCAACACAAAAGAACACCAGATAACTCCACAGATTACACTAAACAACACCAACATTCCACACACTCACAGGACCAAAATACTTGGGGTCATATACAACACATCATTATCTTTTGCAAACCACATTCAGGACATTAAAAACAAATGTACGAGACTTATCACGCATAGGGTACTAACAGGCACAAACTTTGGACACCAGCAGGAAACATCACTCATATACAAACAATATATTTGCTCAGTTATAGACTATGCTAACCCATGCTGGGCACCCATTATCTCAAACACACACACACACACACACACACACACACACACACACACACACATAAACACATAAACACCTTACAGACAATACAAAACAACGCACTTCGTATCATTACAGGATGTACTCAAACAACACCAATAGAACACCTGCACATAGAAACAAAAATACTGAAAATTTAAACACGAGGGGGAACACAATTCATGGCAGCAGCGACAACTAGCCCACAACACCCTTGCCACTACATGTACAATCATGCACCAACACCTCGCACCATTAAGATAACACCAGAGAGACAGCATAACCAAATACTCCATTCCATACCACGCTCCACAGACATCACACAGTACAGAAAACACACACGCACACCTAACCCACAAAGCACTGACACGACTCGGTCCGAATGCGGTCCTAGGTGCGAAGCCGCCACCCATTGACAGGTCAGCCTGAGCAGATCGGATCGAGTTAACTTAGCACGATTCCGATGTGAACATCACCCCAACTTACAGACATATAAACACAGACTAGAGAACTCCACAGACGACACCCACCTGTCACCTGTGCCAGGACACACCACAAACAAATGGACACATTATGACTGACAGACTGTACCGCTCTAGCACAACATAGAACACAACACAACATCACTAGTGCGCTGAACCTCTGGTCTACTCCGGAGAGGGCAATCGGTTACCTGCGTGCCGCCGGCTTGCTCGATCAGGGTGGGCTGATCGGCTAACCAACAACAACAACAACTGCTAGTCTAATATACGTCATCATCTTTTATTAAAGGAATTATTTATTTATTTATCATGTACAAGAAGTCATCATTTCGTCGTTGCATCATTTCTCCGTAGCCTGCCGAAGCTACCGTACCGAAGATTTATCATATGTTACGTCCTTCGCATAGAAATTACCTTGATAAAGCACAGGAATTACTCAGATAATATTATGCATTTCTATAAAACACTTATTTAGGCAGGCGAGCGTCTGAGCGTGTTTTCTGTATTTGAGTGTCCATAAAGGAGGAGATTGTAGACACCAATCGACCAGGGAAGTACTCCGGGGAAGCGGGGTGCGTTAGACAGAAGATAGGGAGTGCTAGAACTCCCGTTTCTCCTGTCACTGTCCTCCTTAGCTGATCTTTTTCCGTGTCTTAGCTACCCTGTGAGCAGTTCAGCATGCTCTCAAACACACATTTCTCTCCCTATTCCTCACTACATACACATGCATCTTACATACTACATAATCTTTTCAAATTAAAAAAAAAAAGCATCAACTTCAAGAGCCTCGAAGTTCCCCTTGGGAGGGGACCATGAATATCCCCACTTCTGGCTCCCCCCCCCCTGCCGATACCGGGAAGGCAGACCCGGGCAGCGGGAATGGATCCGCTACCGCCCATTCGAGATGTTCTGGATCTCTGTCTGATTCATTTTTCTTAAACTTCCGCAACATTCGTGGCCTTTTCTCAAATTTTCAATCTGTTGAATACCACCTTTCCTCCTCTAAACCTCATCTTCTTTTCCTCACTGAAACTCAGGTGTCTGGGACGACTGACAGCAACCCCTTTTCTATACCCTCTTACTTTCTCTATACTCAATTTTACTTGAAAGGTTGATGTTGCGTTTATGTACGCAATGACTTAACTTCTCGTATTCCCGAACTCGAATCTTCCGAATTCTATACCCTCTGGCTACGGCTTACATGCAAATCTCAAACTAAATACATTTGCGCTGTTTACCTTTCTCATAATTCTACTGATTACACTAGGCAACAAATTTCAACTTTTTTTTGTTACAGACACGTGAACTACTGATTCCTACTAAAGCGCTGATGCTGATTTCAGATCTGATATCAACATTTCTCTATCACGTCCAGATTTTGTGTAACCGAAAACCCCTATTTTTCATTTTTTTTTTCTCACCCGCTTCTATTACGAAAGCCGTCTAAGCTACTTTTCCGTGCCACGTTTTATGTTAAGCATACTTAAATAATTAGTGAACAGGGATGTCTTTCCTCCTTTATTCTGGCTTAAGACAGACAGCGGAATTCCGCTGGCGGAGTTACCACCCCTGCGCCCAACCATCCACCCAAAGCGCGTTAGTATTTTGTTGTTACTACTGAAAGGCAAATTCCTGTTCTTAAGTGAAACTTTGGTGTGTCCTCTTCCTTTGTCGCTTGTAGGATGACGAGCTCTCCTTCTGCAGGAACCAACAATAATAATCTCCCATCATATTTGGGTTGAAATTACCTTGGTATCTGTTTTCCATAACTGAGATCTGTTGGTGGAAGCGCTCACCATGCTCGTCACTTACAGCCCCAAGGTTGGCCGGGAAGAAGTCAAGATGAGAATGTAAAAAATGAATTTTCAAAGACATTCTGCATCCCATTATTTCATAAGATTTAAGCATGTTTTCTACGAGTTTACGGTGGTTTTCAGCTTTGTGGTTTCCAAGAAAATTTTTGACAACTTCAACGAAAGATGTCCATGCTCCTAGTTCATTCTCATTTAGGTTAGATGGAAACGATGAGTCGTGGATGACACTGCGGATCTGTGGTCCAGTGAAAACTCCAGCTTCTAGCTTAGCATCTGTCAATATTCCTTTGAATTTATCCTTTAAATATTGGAAACCACTACCTTGATGATCCATACCCTTCACGAAATTTTTCATAAGGCCAAGTTTAATGTGAAGTGGTGGAAGATGTACTTTCTGAGGGTCAATAAGTGCTGGGTGTTTCACATTGTATTTACCAACAACATGTTCAGTTCTAGATGGCCAATCATGTTTTTTGTAGTGGTTCTTGTCATCTCTGCTGTTCCATAGACACAAAAAGCACATATGCTTTGTGTAGCCCAACTGTAACCCAAGAAGTAATGATACAACTTTAAGGTCGCCACAAATATTCCATGTGTGGTCCTTATATTTGATGAGTCTTAGCAGCAGTTTCATCGATTCATAAGTCTCATTAAGGCCAGTGGCATGTGCTACAAGTATTGAAGGTTTTTCATTGCCGTTGTGCAGTAATACAGCTTTAAGGCTAGCTTTACTAGAGTCAATGAACAGTCTCCATTCTTTTGGATCATAGCGACAGCCAATCCTTTGCATCAGACCACTGATATCGTGGCAGAAACAAACGTTTTCTTCCTGTAAGTAAAATGATGAAAACTGCAAATGGCGATGGCGGAAATGGGAAACTTTGGTGTTTGGTTGGAGAAGATTAAATTCTTGAAGTCTTGAACCAAGCAACTCTGCCTTTTCTTTTGGTAATTCCAAATCGCGCACTAAGTCATTTAACTCCGCTTGACTTAACAAATGTGGGGAAATATTTGCATCTGGAACATATATGCCATCTTTCCCTGTTTCTATATCACTAGCAGAATCTTCAGATGAACTGCTGTCTGTTATCGTTGCTGGTGGAACTGGTGGTGGATTTGTTTCATCATGTGGTACTGGTTTCATTGCTGATTCGCAGTTTGGGTACGTGATCTTTGATTTGTTTTTCTTTGTGAAACCAGCAATCTTTGTCAAACAAAAATAACAATCATTGAAGTGATTTTTCGGCTCACGCCAAACCATGGGGACTGAGAACGGCATAGCTTTTCTTTTACCATTCATCCAAGCTATTAACATTGCATTGCACTGTGCACAGCAAATATGTGGTGCCCAGTCCCTCTGTTGGTCTCCTAACTTACAGTCAAAATAACACTTGTAGGCAAGTTTAATCTTTGTTGTTATGTTTCTACGTTGTGGCTTAGGTGTATATTGTCCACAGACAAAGCAGAAGTTGTCTGGGTGATTTACACAAGCACGTCTATTTGATGCCATTTTGAATTACCATACAATATCTGAAAAAACGTAGAAAGTAATTATTACGATGTGCAAAATAAAAAGAAATACACACCGTAGTACAAAACAAATGCTATAAAAACACACAAGTCACCACAACCTGTCACTTGCTCATCAGCAGAGAGCTTCAACAACCGTTCTGCTTGACTGTCACGTAGCGACTGACCGTTGGGCCGTTGCCCGTTACTATGCTCTTGACTCAGTGTTGCCAACTCGGGATAAATTTTATTTTATCAAAATTGTTCGAATTTGTATATAGTTGGCAAAAAAAATTGCTTTAACCTTGAAAAGCAAGTTTCATATTACTGGCATTAAGCCGATTAAAACCAAAATCTGGACGTGGTAGAAAATTTTACTAAAAGTGATTTGCATTTTACACAAAATCTAGACGTGATAGAAAAAATCTAATTATAGATTTGAAATCAGCATACCGAAATTAGCTAGGAGCACCTATTTGGTCTTCTGTAACAAAATCTTTGTTGCCTAGTGTTATCCAAAATTCTTTGACTACTTCTCTTCCAAAGTGGAATACATTCTTTCCCGCTCTCCGTTTGCTGAAATCTCCATTTTAGATTTCAATGTTCACCACCACCTTTGGCTTTCCTCCCATTTCACTGACATCCCTGGTGAACTAGCTTACAACTTTTCTATCCTAAATGACCTAGAGCAGAGTGTACAGTACCCTACTCGTATCCCCGATCGCCTTGGAGATAGGCCCAACATTCTGGATTTATTTCTTACCTCTCATCCTTCTTCTTACTCTGTGAAACTTTTCTCTCCGTTGGGCTCCTCCGATCACAATCTTATATCTGTTACCTGTCTTATCGCTCCAGTTCGGCCTTTAGATCCTTCCAAGAGGAGGCGCCTTTGGCACTTTGGCGCCGCTGATTGGGAAACCATTAGGCAGTACTTTTGTGATTTCCCATGGAATGATTACAGCTTCCGTGGCCAGGGCCCTTCCGAGTGTGCTGAGCGTATCACAGAGGTGATTCACTCGGGCATGGAGGCGTACATTCCATATTCTATTCCAACTACTAATGCAAAAAAAAACCTTGGTTTAACTTGTTCTAATGCTATCCGCAACAGAGAGGAGGCTTTTAGAAGGTATCGTCGCCACCCAACTCCTGACTCTCACTCAACTTATATTTCTGCCCGGAATCGTGCAAAATCTGTTCTTCGACTCACCAAAAATTCTTTCATCCGATAAAAATGTGAAAATCTATCCAATTTAATTCGTCTCGCTCTTTCTGGCATCTACCTAAGAATCTCTGCAACAACTTTACTTCCTCTTCTTTCCCTCCTCTTTTCCATTCCGACGGCACAGTTGCCGTCTCTTCTCCTGACAAAGCTGAACTCTTCGCTCAAACTTGCGCTTACAATTCAACCCTGGACGATTCCGGTGCTGTTCCTCCATCTCCTCGCCCCCCTCTGACTTTATTATGTCTGAAATTAGAATCTCTTCTAAAGGTGTTTTTTCTGCCCTATCTGGGCTCAACTCTAGGAAGGCGTATGGTCTTGATTATGTTCCTCCTGTTGTTCTTAAGAACTGTGCTTCTGTGCTGACACCCAGCCTAGGCAAACTCTTTCTTCTTTGTCTCTCATCTGGTACTTTTCCTTCCTGCTGGAAGTTTGCTTTCATTCAGCCAGTCCCAAAGAAGGGTGACCGCTCTCAACCTTCCAACTATCGTCCAATTGCTTTGATTTCTTGCCTTTCCAAAGTTTTTGAATATATCCTTAATAGGAAGATTCTTAAACACCTTTCTTCTCACAATCTTCTTTCAGATCGTCAGTATGGATTCCGGAAGGGACGCTCTACTGGCGATCTTCTTGCATATCTCTCTGACTCTTGGTCATCCTCCTTTCGTGATTTCGGTGAAATTTTTGCTATTGCGCTAGACATATCAAAAGCTTTTGATAGAGTCTGGCACAAATCTTTAATTTCCAAACTGCCCTCCATCGGTTTCTATACTTCTATCTGTACCTTCATTTCTAATTTCCCTTCTGGACGATCTATAGCTGCGGTTGTAGATGGCCACGGTTCTTCTCCTAAAGCTATCAACAGTGGTGTTCCTCAGGGTTCTGTCCTGTCACCCACTCTTTTCCTTTTATTTATTAATGATCTTTTAATTCGCATTTCCTGTCCTATTCACTCCTATGCTGATGATTCCACTCTTCAATTCTCCACCCGTTTCCCAAAGCGTCCCTCTCAACAGTCACTTCATGATTCGCGTGGGGCGGCTATGGAGCACTTGACCTCTAATCTTTCTGCTATCTCTGATTGGGGCAGAGAAAACCTTGTGGCTTTCACTGCCTCAAAAACTCAGTTCCTCCATCTGTCTACTCGTCACAATCTTCCACACGACTATCCCCTTACCTTCATTAATACACAACTGAATCCTTCCTCTTCTCTTAACATTCTTGGCGTTTCCTTTTCGCGTGATCTTTCCTGGAAAGATCACATATACTGTACTCTCTTTCTAAAACAGCTTCTAAGATGTTAGGTGTGCTGTACCGACTCCGCGGTTTCTTCACTCCCACTCAGTTGCTGTCTCTGTACAGGGATCTTGTTCGCCCCTGTATGGAGTATGCTTCTCATGTGTGGGGTGGTTCAACCCACATAGCCGTACTTGACCAGGTGGAATCAAAGGCTTTTCGTCTCATCAGTTCCCTGCCTCTTACTGATTGTCTTCAATCTCTCTCTCTTCGCCGCAATGTTGCCTCACTCTCTCTTTACTGTCGCTATTATAACAGACACTGCTCTTCTGAACTCTCTAACTGCATGCCTCTTCCTTTAAGGAGAGCACGCAGCACTGGACTTTCTACACTTTCTCATTCCTTTTCTGTTCAATTCTCTAACGCAAGGGTTAATCGGTATTTGCAATCTTTCATCTACTCAACTGGTCAACTCTGAAACAATCTTCCTCATTCCATCTTTCCTCCTGTGTATGACCTCCCATCTTTCAAACGCAGAGTGTTTAGGCATCTCGAAAACCCTGGCCCTTGATTTTGGTCCTCTTCTTCTTCTATGGGAAGGGCGCTTTTGCGGGCGTTTGGTCCCTCCTTCCTGCATAAAAAAATATAAACTTTGAATGTCGCAAATTTCAACTTGGGTCTCCTGCCGTGAAAGGTGTTTATGCGGCAAATGATATATTGAGTTGTTCATATTTCGGTGTGTTGTGCCACTACGAGAGTAGAGAAGATCACCTTTTGGCGAGGAATCTCAGTGGAAGGTCCTTATAATTCTCCCTGTGTACTTGTCCCGAATGAAGAACGAGTGTTTCGTGGGTGATCATCCGTTGTTGCTACATTGAATTCAAGGGTCTCCCACTTAGAGGTGCTTATGAGGCAAGTGATAAAAAAAAAAAAAGAGTTCTCGATAGTTGATCATGTGGGGCATAATACCATCAGAGGCGTCTCTCTAAAGTTGGGGGAGGACTAAGTGTAGGAGAAAACTTTTAAACAAACATAAAAGAGCACTGATTCAGAGGGTACCTCCAACAGGCCAGACCAACAATTTAAGAATTCCGCATGCATACTGGGGAATAATAATGCATAATGTGCATAATTTTTATTTATCTTACGAAATTTATTTATTTTTATTGTGAAATTTGATGTACAATATTTAAAACTAAAGTTCCGCTATAATTAAGTAGCTTCCCTGGAGATGAGTATGACTATTCGGAGGTTTTGACTCCCAAGAGATCTCATCAAGCTTCCATCATCCGAAAACTCCCAGTGCTCTGAAACCAGACCCGGCCAGCACCTCCTACTACATTTATCCAAAAAGGAAACATCGATACCCCCTATATAAAACTATAACACTTTCTCTAGCTAGCTAAGTTAGATATTCCGCGATTTACCTAAAATGTACTGACATTTCTACGCTATAAACTCGAGTAGCGTCCCGAGAGATCCCATCAAACTTCCCTTCTCTACCAATGGGGTATCATCTGAGAACTCCCATTGCTCTGAAACCAAAGTCGACCAGCGCGTATTACTACATTTATTACAAAGGGAACAATACTACTATTACTCTATCTTAACTAGCCCTCCCTCAAGCAGCGCCCTTTTGCTTAAAGAAAAAAAAAGAAAGAGCAAAGAAAAAAAGAAGGGAAGAGAAGAGTAGCTTCCCAAAATAATTTAATTAGCTATTCAGAGGTTTTGACTTCCGAGAATTTCCAACTATTAAAAACGTAAATAAAAAAAAAGTAAAATAAAAAGCCTATTATTTGAGAACTCCCAGTGCTTTGATACCAGATCCGACCAGCGCCTCCTACTACATTTACATCTTTTGAGGGAAATACTGCTTCTATCTCAGTAAATAAACACTGTGTACTTAAAGAGTAGCCATCCTTTATACTTAATTAGTTATTCGGAGGTTTTGACTCCCGAGAATTCCCATCAAACTTCCCATCTCTACTAATAGTGTATTATTTGGGAACTCCCAGTGCTCTAACCAGACCCGACCAGCAGCTCCTACTACACTTAAAACAAAAAGGAAATTGGCCACTCCCGATAGTAACTAAAAATCACATCCCCAATTTATCCGCCCTTTATCGCAAATTGATGATGCTAAAATACCTATCCAACCTATTCTTAAACATATTAACTGAAGTGTTTGTAGGCTATTCCATCTCTCGACTATCTTATAGGTGAAAAAGCCCTCGCAACGTTTGTCTCAAATCTTTTACTCCTTATTTTAAAACCATTGTTTCTCGTAACGTTCCTACCTTCCCTTCCGATTCAAGAAGTTTTCATAATTTACCACCTTTCATTTTACCACTTCTATCCTTGTTAAAAAGTTTATAACTTTTAATATGGTATTCTCCTATAAAGTCCCTATCTGCACTTTTAATCCACGATTCAGTTATTGCCATAATGTCTTAATTTTCAACGTGAACGGAAGCTTTAAATTCGTTAAATTTATTACTTACGTTTCTCGCATTAAAAAACACCATTTCTAAACTATTCTTTACGTTAATGTTTGTTCCTCTATACGCGTTGAGTTTCTCTGAAACCGACGAGTTACATTACTTAAACGAGAAAGAACTATTTCACCTTGCTTACGTTTTAAGTAAATCTTACTTTTTTGATCAATCAGTCTCCCGAGTCGCGAATTACTTACTGTATTTCGTTCGAGTGAATGCCGCCTTGAATGAACAAATTCGTCGAGTTAAAATCTGACCGTGTTAACGAACCCTGCTCCTTCAAGGACGCGCATCGCTTCTAATTTAGTATTGAAATTACTTAACAATTTATTACTTTCATAAGTTCTCCGAAGAATCCCCAGAAATCAGTCCATTATTGGACTTATCGGGTCAATCCCAGAATAGGCACCTGATGTACCTCAATCCCAGATGAAGCACCTGCGTTCAACCTCAATCCCAGAATAGGTACCTTGCAAGGAATTAAATAAAAAAACCCTGATGATTACAAAATTTATTGTTTATACAAAGTTTATTACAAATGTAATAAAGGCAAAGTTATAAAAGGTTTAAAGTGGTTTAATGAATAAAGAAAAATTTTAGATATTATAAATTCCTGCAATATGAGCCCGAATGTTTCTGAATCCATCTGAAGCAAATCTATCTTGCCACGTTAGGTTAGGTTAGGTTAGAGTTGATTTTTTCAAATATTGATAAAAACAATGAAATTATATCTCTAAAAACTGTTTATATTTTTTTCTCCTCAATCCCAGATTAAGCACCTGTGTTTTGCCTCAATCCCAGATTAAGCACCTAAAAATGATTTCAGGTGCCTATTCTGGGATTGATCCGACTTATCTTTCGAGGATTTAATCAAACTTCGATATTTAGCTAACAAATCTTATGGGCCTACCAGTGAAATTATACAAATCGTTCCCTTCAACGTGAGAAATTAACAGCGAATTTGCAGTTTCTAACGTTAAATTCTTTACTTCCTCTTCAGTTATATCTATTTTATCGCCTGGCACGCATATTTTCTTTCGTTTTATTCTATTTCTTAATCAAAATTTTTTATCCATATGCTTAACAATGGACGAGTCTAGCATGTTTTCGTTTTCTATAGTTTCGGGCGGACGAAATGGATTTTGACAATTTAGCTGAAAATTTGACGACGCCTTTGGCTCAGCACCGTTTCTAACCAAAGTAAAATTATTTATCAACAGTCGAGTTATTCTTATTCGATTGAATGTCATTAACAATTTTATCAACTTTTGCGTCATTTTTCTGAACATTAATTTTGTTTAAAATGATCGTATAATTTTCCCACTGAATTCTAAGAATTATTAAGTTCACTTCCCTTTACGTTATCCTCAACGTTCGCAACTTTTTTTTATTAAGTACACTAAGAATTTTTGCGCGTCAACATTAATTTTTTTAATTAGTCTATCTTCAAATTTTGAAATAAATTCTTGGAAATTTCATTCTTTAATTCGAGAAACTTTCCATCAATATACGATTTTGAATTACAAAATTTGTAAACACTAGTCCTGTCTTTAGAATCATCGACATAATTGTCTCTCGTGTACTGAAATAAGCATACCTCGCATGCATATTTTGTAAACGGCATTTTTAAACTATGAAATAAACATTTATCCCACACAATTAATTTCACAACTTTACAATATTAAACACCATTTTTTTTTTTGTGCATTTCTATAATATATAAATCTCAATAGAGTCCACAAAAATCTTTCAAGAGCAGAGAGAGAGAGAGAATAAATAATATATATATATATATATATATATATATTCATTCGTTCTTCCATTTACCCTTTATATACGAACTGGTACTTGAGAAGAAGCCTTATAGACAATATATTCAAATTAACTTGCCTTCTGACGCTGTTCCACTTAATTAATTAATTATATTGAAAAGGTGTATAAAATTTATTTCACCTTTTAATTAAAACAGAATTCCACGGACGGCAAAGAAGTTCCTTTCACTTTTCACAAACAAGGAATCTCTTTATAGTTGGCCTTTACCTAAATTCACTTTCATTATTGAAAATTCATTTAATGTACGAGTGTCAGTTATATACTGGCACTGCAGTGGCACTCGAATGAGTCAGTCTTCAGCGACGAGAAATAGCATGCATTTGACGCGAGCGCGTCACTTTTATTTGTTTTTGCTTCGAATGGTTCATTAATTATTTTCAAAATAAACCTTAATTAGGGTTCCTTCAAAGGTTTCCTCCATTTCCTTTTTCCTTCTTTTTGAACTCGCAATTGAAAGAGGAAACAAAATGGAGTTAATAATGAACAGAATGGCGTTGAAAATAGAGAATGGCATTAAAAATAACAATAAAAAAATAGAATGACGTTAAAAAAAAATAAACGGGAGGCCGTTGAAAAATAGACTAAAGAGTAACTGAAGGTTCGGGGGTTCGGGGTTAATGACGAATTTCCCATTATTTTTAGGCTTGCTACTTTTTGTCCCGTTCGTGGGTTGGTAGGTCGACTAATACACACCCACCGTATAACTATACTGGTAACGTGACCATTTATGCTTTTACATTTAGTTCAGATTTTTAAACTAATACCACATCTAAGTAAAACCACCTTTGTTCATCGTACCATTAACAATTTCACTTTTTATATTTTTATTCTTAAGTTCACAAATTAATTTATCATTATACTTAACGTTATACAATTTAAAAATACAAGGTTAAACCGTGACCCAAAATGAAGTAGGCCTTTTAAACACGATTTACCTCTCGCGTAATATAAATAAAAAGCCTAAGCTCGGAAAGGACTCCCTTCGTCAGTAGCCTTAGGGGTTAATTGCATTTAATTTACTATTCTTATTCATCGTCAATAGAGGCCCCATTTCCCACGGGGCTTGGAGAGAAAAAGTGAAATAAAATTAACCATATGAGAACAAAACGATTTTACAGTAAGATTGACAACTGCTTCTAATGACTTTGTCTGACTGTCTCAATATAACTCCATTTATCTCTCTCTCTCTCTCTCTCTATTTTCCGTGCTGCGTGGCCTTTTTCTTACTTAAGATTTTGCTGTTCCATTCTGGCTTGGTATATATTATTTGTTCTTTAATTATTTACGAACCTAAAACTTAAAAGACAAGAATTAACACATGATTTCAATACTTTTTATTATTTCCTACTCATTCCGTATTAATTAACTAACTTTATTGGCCTATTTCCAATATTTAATTGCTGACTTATATTAATATAGTACTGTATAAAAATTACTTTATATTTAAGGATCTGATTGAACGAGAATAGAGGAGGGGATCATGTGATAATAAACCTACGCCTGATTGGTTCAACGTAAAAGAGTATGAATCAAACGAAATCCGTTGTTCTTGTTTCGTGGTTTTATGTGCTCTTGTCCAAATTCAGAATAGGCCTATTTTTAAATTTTTATAATCTATTTACTAAACCTAATTTACATTTATACATTATGAACAACTATTTTTCTATATTAATTATTAAATCCCATTTTTACAATCCCAACAAAACCAAGTACAGTATGTAAAATGACATTTAAATAAATAAGGATTATTTTCTTTTTCAGGAGGACATTTTAAGCCTTGAACTCCGTTGGGGAGGTCCTCGTCTTCTTGTCGACTTGGGAACCCACCCCGTCGTTCTCACCCCGACAAAAGGGAAGGCTGTTCCTCATCGCGAATCCCCTTTCCAGCCGTCGCCGTCAAAGGAGGACGCGAAAGAGGGAAATAAAGAAAAACGAAGAAGCTTTTCCGCATCTCCGACTTTAGCAGATGGGAAATGGCATCGCCTCGATGTCATTTGGGGAGCGAATGTAATCATCACATTGGAACAAATCCATCTTTACTGGTTTATAAAACAACGCCAAAAACAACAACAAACAACAATGACGAAAACAAACAATACCGACAAAAGTAAACAGTAACAACAGCAACAAGAAACGACGACAATAATAACAAACTGCAACACCACCAACAGCGACAAAAAGAAACGACAACACATTCTCTTGATCGCGCTGTACTCCTAGTTTGCGACGTTTCGTTCATGAACATATGAACATCTTCAAGGCTTTTGTTTTTGTGATTAATTCGCCTAAGAACTTAACTATATATATGCTGAGGGCTTTTTCACACGTACCAACAATCTCTTCCTTACAATAGTTGCTAAAAACCTTAATTTTCTGCTTCAAGATTTCTAAGAGGCCAACTGTAAAGCGTGGCGCAACTGCCGTAGAGAAGAGATTATTATTAGTACATAATTGAATATACCTTTATTGATAAAATAAATACAATTTTTGCAGTTTTTGTTTTAACATAATTATGAAATTGGACTATTTATTTAATTTAATTTGGACCGTAAGCTTTAGGCTTTACTGGGCTCTTAATTAAAAATAAAACAGTTATTATTAATAATACACAAATCATGAATAGGAATTATTAATTATTAGAGTATATATTAATTTTGAGTTGTTAGTTAGATATAAAACAAATACAAAGTCATCATTGAAGGTATGATATCAATACTATACAAGGAAATCAATACAGTATTAGACATGAGAAATGAACAGTAACCAAGTAATGTACATTTAATCCTAGATTTTTATTAGTATTTCATTATTAATAGAGATTTCAATTTGGTTTTAAACGAATATATATTCACAATATTTTTTTATACCAGCATTTAAATCATTCCATAGTTTCAATCCAATGAAAATGGGTAATTTTTGAGATGAAGACAATCTAAATTGAGGAATAACGTGCTTTGATCTATTTGTGGTCTGACACTGAGTGAATTTCTTGAGTTACAAATATCTATTTACCCAGTCAAGTTAATGATTTTGTTCTTACACTCGTAAATAAAAATAAAATGTGCCAGTTTGATTACATCTTTGCGCTTTAGTCGTTTCATCTCTTCAAATAATGCACTAGAATGATCATGGAAATCAGCAGCAGATAATAACCTTATTGCTCTTTTTTTGTTTTATGACAAAGATACTGTTTAAAGCGTTGTTAGCGGAGTTTCCCTAAACAAGGGCGCAGTACATTATATAAGGAAGAAAAAGAGTACGATACAGAGTTAATAAAACCTGTTTAGGGACTACATTTCTAAGTGTAAACATTATTGCAACGCTCCTTCAAATCTTTTTCGCGATATAATTTACATGATCACTCCATTGCAAATTCTTATCCAGCATTACACCAAGGACTCTTGTTACAGTACACTCCTTTACAGCGGTTTCATCAACATTAAGTTCATCAAGATACATATTTCTTTTATTAGTAAAAATCATGAAATTTGTTTGACTGGTATTTAGGAAAAGTTTATTGGTGGTCAACAATTTCATTACATTGATAAATTCTGATTTAAATATATTCTTAGATGAATTAATATCTTTGCGAGAAAAAGACAGTTGTATCATCCGCAAACATTATGAAGTTAAGTATATCAGATGAACGTGGAAGGTCATTTATATACGAGTAATAAAAATAACAGTAGACCCAAAACTGAGCCCTGTGGTACACCGTGTGAAAAGCGTTTCAGTCGAGCAGATCTTATTTACTGATACAAAATGATATCTATTGGACAAATAACTTTTAAACCAATCACTGATTACTCCTCTAAAGCCCTAATAATATAATTTGTCTAGTAGAATATTGTAGTCTTTTTCTATTACATCAAATGCCTTTCTCAAATCCATAAATATTGATGATATTTTTTTTTTTTCTCTTTAGCTATATTTGCATTTTCATAAGATTTAAAATGCCATTTCCGTTGTTTTATTATTACGGAAGCCATATTGATTTGGAAATAATAAATTGTAGGATTCTAAATATCGCTGCATTCTACTTTTTACAACTTTTTCAAAAACTCTGTTGAACACAGATAATGAGAAGCCTTCAGCATATATATATATATATTACGCTCTTAAACGAATTAAATACAAAAAGAAAAGCCTTGAAGATGTTCATATATGAACAAAACGTCGCAAATTCGGAATACAGCAATACAAGGAAACAGAAGAAAATTTTATTTATAAAAGAACAACTTGGCAGTTATAATAATATTATTATTATTATTATTATTATTATTAAGTAAATATTTCCCGGCCAATTTGGGTTAACAGCTTCAATGTGTACTTTGTATATACATAAAATTTTAACGTTATTTACTCAGGTATTCGTAAACAAATACGTGGCGTTATGTTATTGCCATAATACCATCAAATGGCCGCTGACCATAATTTCATAGCGACATAACCATGACCAATAACGTTTATTATGGCAATTTTCATTCGTTTTCAGAGCATTGAGATGTTAATAGACCTTTGCCAGGGAGAATTTCTCCATTGTCACATGAAAGCTCGACTTCCTTCCCACAGAGGATTCCGTTTGACCATTAACGAAACTATTAAACAAAATTTTGCCCCGAGAACTCCCCTCCAAATTGGGGGCTTGGCTTACCCTCCCCCAGATCCCTTGGAAAGGGGCTGGGCCGATCCCATCAATCAATCGTCTTTGGATGGATGCATTAGGAACCTCAGAATAAATGGGAGGGTAAGGGATAAGTGATCTCGGTTAGTTTGATGTTTTGATGTAGGAGAGAACTGCCGTTACGGTAGTGAATGATTTATAGTTATAGTTTATCCAATGTTAATTTTAGACGAGTTTCTCAAATGATATGATCTTAAATTATATAACTGCGAGTCTAGAAATTTGAAAGTTACTTTGATGTCTTGATGTAGGAGTGAATTGTTATTACGTTCGTGGACATTTTATTGATTCAGATCTATGTATCATTAATTTTAGAAGATTATAGTTACAGAATTAATGTTTGCGTGTACCCCCATACAAAAAAAAAAATATATATATACTGAGTTCAAATAGTCACTATATATTTTTTTTCATTATTAATTATCAAGTTGCATTGTTGAAATGTTTCAAAAAATGCATTTGCAAAAGAAAAGAAAATGAGAAAACTCTTATTTTGTCAGTTCACTGTGTACTCCTGAAAAAATGTAATATGTACCCTCGGTTGAAAACCGCCCTTGTAGTATTCCTTCAAGTATAAAATATAAAAATCCAATAATATTCTAAAAAACAAAACAGTCAATTAATCGATCTTTCCACGCAGCTGATTGACATGGGCAAAGATTTGCTGTCAAATAACAGCAAATCTTGGTGTCCACAAGGAGATTTCTGCCAATCATCACACGAAGAATGTTCCAGAAATAAAAGGTATAATTTCATTATTTCTCCAAATGATTAAAATATTCTTAAGTATGTTTTAGAATCTAACTATACACATTAGGAGCCGTTCAAATATTACGTAACGCCAAAAAAAAAAACGAAGATTTGACACCTCCTCTTTCCCCAATGTAACATTTTGGACAACCTTCCTCCCTCGAGCGTTACGTAATGCGATAAATTTTTACCCCACTTAATACAACTAATTTTGGATCACCCGAAGATCCGTCACCCAAGCCTTTTTTAGTTAACTTTATAAGGCTAACTAACGAAAATATCGCGACCTAACCTAACCAATCGTCAAGGGCGTACAGCTGACCTAACAATTGGTTAGGTTAGGTCGTGATATTTTCGTTAGTTAGCCTTATAAAGCAACTAAAGAAGGCTGGGATGACGGATCTTCGGGTGATCCCTAATTTTTATAGTAAAGTGACTTAAGAAGGATAAGGGTTAAAATTAATTATAAGAAAATTTTGTATTTAAAAGGAATGGAATTTGTTTCCTTCCACATGGGTCCTTTAATCCACTATTTTAAATCATGAATTACGGGAAACCCTTTCCCTGGATCTGATTCAGAAGTGGTTAACATCTCGTATTCTGAAAACAAAGCTTTCTTCCAGGTTCATTTGAAAAGTTTAACTAGTGAAAATAATCCTCCGGTTACGTTAGATTTTTTGTTTCGTTATGTAACGCATCGAGTGACCTTACTCACCCGCTTTCGTAACACTTTGTAACGCCTGATTAAACCCCCGTCCCCTTCAATGTGTTACGTAATATTCGAACGACCCCTTAGTTATAAACGCCTTAAGAATATCCAAACTACCGTTTAAAAGTTTAAAACTGAAATTTTAACTTGAACATTAAGAAGAAAGCAAATGATTTGGAAAGAATTTTTTATTTTTTGTAAACAAATATAGTTAACCTTCAAACCCTGAAACGACACACGAACAAAATGAGAAAGAAAAGTTTTTAGAGTTTTCCCATTTTTTAAAACTTTTTTTTAAATTTTGTATTTTTTTTGTTCTTCGTATGTCGTAACGATGATTACTCGACACTTTTAAAGTATTTTAACACTTTGACAATAACCATCATTATTTAACTAATTTTTTACTTATTAAAAATTGCAAATACGTTTAGTGATTACAAATAATAGCTGAGAGTCATCGTATCATATTAAACACACACACACACACACACACACACACACACAAGTTCGAAAAGTCAGGAAACATAAGAACTATGCTTTTCACTGCATATATAAGTAACATAAAATAAAACCTTTAAGTAAGATAATTGAAAACCAAAGTAACTCGTTGATCACGAAACTAAAAATAGAGTTTTAAAAATACATAAAATTCGCTATTTCGTCCACCTGTTTTGTGGTACGCGACTGAACATTGATATCGTGATTGGTTCGAAGACGTATTCATTTTTCGTTTTATACCTTATTTATTCATATACTGTGAAATGAACGGCCGGAACGCAGTTAAAATGAGTAAAAAACAAATGACGGTAGAGTACTGTACACTCAGTGTACAGTTCAGAAAAAAGTGACAGTAGGGCGTACCGCCGCATACCGGCTCACTTCGAGCAGTAGGCCTATATATATATATATATATATTATATATATATATATATGCACGAAGCCTGAAGTTAAGGGTGCGAACGCAAAGAAGGGGTCGGTCTCAAGTCGCAAGGCAACGCCCCGTGTCCGATATCTTACTATTAAGTCAACTGGGAGGCAAAATGAACCCTCCTTGGAGCGGCACGCTTTACATCAGTCTTCGTATTAAAATCAACCTCAGTTATCGTGGTTTTCTAACATATATATATATATATATATATATATATATATATATAGTGAATGTTAAGTTTGGAGGAGACCAGTTTTTGTCGAAGTCGAAATATGTTACAAACATCCTGATTGGCCGAAATTGGTCACATGGGAAGTAACTCCCCAATCTGAAACGACCGCCTAACATTTGTGAAAAAAAAAAATAATATATATATATATATAACCTTTGGTTAGCTTCCACCAGAATTGTTCATTCTGACGAAGGTCAAGCTTTTCACTCCACCTTAGACCTACACTTTAACGTGGAATCCGAACCACGCCCCATCAGCAGCCCAGCGTCTTAACCACTAGGCCACCTAGGGTACCCATTTATCTACCAACCACTTTCTTTATTGTGTGGAAGGATGAACAGCTGGGTTTTGCTGCGCGCCGGCTGCCGTCGGGTCTCGAACCCGGGGCCGATGGATTCGTAGTCAGCGACGCTAACCACTACACCACCGAGACGATATATATACACAGTATATATATATATATATATATATATATGTGTATATATATATATATATATGGGTGTTCAGGTCGACCCTAGAAATATGGAAATTGGTACTGGTATTTTGAAGTAAATTTGTATTTGGTATTTGAAGTTTGTCATAGTAATTCCGCCAATTTCCATATTTCTTGGGTCGACCTGAAACACCCTGTATATTACACAGACCGTGCGTGGAACGGTCCGAATAAGTAATGGTAAATGACAAATATTATAGTTTTTCTTTTTCATGATGAAAGCCCGATTGGGCAACGGGTCACTCGCAAACAGGCCCCAAAATATAGCTTCCCTCACCAACTATCTGCTAGGCACATAGGACCCACTTTTTGGACAGGGTCTAGATTTAAAACTTCCCAGGCCGCTACATTCAGAATTTCACTATGCACAAAACTCGTTGCAATTACGTCTGATCAAATACGTCAAAGAAAAATGGTAAATGTTGTATTTTTCGCCAAAAAACAAAACTTAAACCTGAACCGGAAAATTTGAGCTTCCACTTTTCAAGGCACTTAACAAGTCCATGTTAAGTGCTTTGAAAAGTGGACGCTCAAATTTTCCGGTTGAGGTTTAAGTTTTGTTTTTTGGCGAAAAATACAATAGTTATCATTTTTCTTTGATGTATTCGATCCGACGTAAATGCAATGAGTTTCTTGCGTATATTAAGGTTCTGAATGTAGCGGTCTGGGAATCTTTAAACCTAGACCTTGTCCCAAAGGTGGGTTCTGTTTGCTTAGCAGATAGCTGGTGAGGGGAAGTTATATTTTGGGGCCTCTTTGCGAGCAACCCTGTTGCCCACGTTGGGCTTCCATCATAAAAAATAGAAACTATAGTATTTGTCATTTACCATTGCTTATTCGGACTATAATGGATTTAATCTTCCAGAAGAGTTCCTTGTTCCATGCATAATCTGTGTTTAACATAAAAGTTTGTCAGGGGACCATTCTGAGTTGTAACACACCACACACACACACACACACACACACACACACCACATATATATATATATATATATATATATATATATATATATATATATATATATATATATATATATATATATATACACGGTGAACCAAAAGTAGGTGGACAGTAGGTTGAATACGGTTTGTGTTATATTATATTATAACTATGGTGTTCATTATAACTATGGTGTTTGTGTTTTATTATATTAAATATTATAACTAAATTTATTTAAATTTATTTTGTATTATAGTATACAAAAAAATTAAATATGTATTCTCAAAATAAACGTTATCATTTACTGTCCACCTACATTTGGTTCACCCTATATATATAACATTTCCATAAAACTTTTGAGTCTACGTTAAATTCAGAATGACAAACCCTCAAAATAATAATAATAATAATAATAATAATTCATCATCATCATCATCATCATCATTTTCTTTATCATGTTCTTCATCTTCCTAATTATCCTCCTTATGAATGTAATGAATTTCTTTTGACTGAAGGTGTCAAAGTTCGGAGATGTCTTCATGCCACTGTCTGCCAGGGTGGACGGGAAAGGACTGCGAAATAAAGACCATTCCTTCGTCCTTCGGTGAGGGGAGTTACGTGAGGGTTGCCCTCTCTTTCCTTCCCTCAAAAACTCACACTGACATCGATATCAGGTAACTGCAGTCCCATTAGCGGGATTATTGAAGTTAATTCTGACATTCTTTGCTCCGTGTGCGCGTATGTTGGTATTACGTATTACGGTGCCTCTGCCAAAATAAAAGGACCACTCTCCTAAAGCGACGCCGGAATGGACGCGTGGCACCGTCCTCTTGAAACATGATGTCTTCCAGGCGAAGTTTACATTCCGAAACAAAGGCATAAAGTAATACAAACGATGTTAATTTCCTCGCGAGTTAGTATTTATGAACGAGTGTTTTTAATATGAACTAACTCGTCACGCGTAAATGAATACAATCTTCATCAGCTTTACAATATCCGAGTAATTAGCTTCCTTTAACAGCTCAATTTCTTCCTTTATACATCAATTTCATTTCGCCAAAGCGATTAAACTATCTTCAATTACCTTCGTCAAATCGTGAAGATGGATTCACGACATCATCATATTCATCAAGCACTCGTACGATAGAAATGTAGCTATACGTTATTTATATTTATATTACTGACACCCATTTGTTTACAGAATAAAAACTTGCAAACTCGCAAATATTGTTTTACGGTGGTGAACTCTCTAAACTCTAAAGTTAGACAAATAAATAAGTAAATTGGAAAATCTAATTTCCAACAAAAACAACTTCACCTTTATTTTCTCTTTATAATTATACTAATTTAAACGCTGATATTTAACTAATCTAAATTGGAATCGTAAAAAAACAATCTTTTCTTCGATCATCATTAGTTACTATAAACTTGTATATAAACATTTAACTTATATATATATATATATATATATATATATATATAATATATATATATATATATATATATATTATATATATATATTATATATATATATAATATATAATATATATATATACGAGGGCCACTCAATATATTTTGCCCCACCTTTTTTTTTTTGCTTTGCAAGTTTCCTTGTAAGTTCCAGAAATTTTGTAGGCAAGTAGTTACATACCTTTTTTAGAAGTTTTTATTTTTCCACATAGTCTCTATCCTTTTCTACGGCTTTCCTCCACCTCGAAACAAGGGCCTTTATTCCTTGCTGTAAAAGTCCACTGGGTTCCGCTGGACCTACCTCTTATAGTGGGCCGGCCAAAAATTGAAAAGTCGTCTAGAAAAAACTTAACGGCGTTTTTTGTTAATAACAGGCACCCACCTTAGATAAGTAGTGGTGAGGATGCCAAACAAGATGTGGGTGGATGCCACTCTGAATTTTGGGTTTGAAGGTCCCATACAAGGTTACAAAAGTCAAATTCTGAAAAATTCCGAATTTTTGCATTTCACTGGTGGCTCTATGTAACAACGTGTTTAAAGGTGTATCATTAGCACATAAAGCATATTTTTGTGATTTTATGGATAATAATTGAATGTAACTATGACTCTGGATGTCTTTATTTCTATTAAAACTACATTTACCATGCTGGGTGAGGTGCGCATGTGCCTACTACTACCATAGTACAAGTGATAGCATACTTTCACATGTTGAATATTTTCAATGCACTGGCTGGCCAGACATTGGTTTGGTATATGTAATTAAAAGAGTGCAGACAATGCCAGCTGGTAAAATAATAATAGTAATACTGCTAAAGGATAGGTATGGTTCGAATTGTTTCAATATATCTGTGGCTACTACGTACATACTGCCATTCCCATTTGTCTTTGCAGATAGGGAGCTCATCAGCAATGGACCGTGTAGCTGTCATCAAGCGCAAGAGGAAACGTCAGGATGTCAGTGAGGATTGTTGCTTCTTCTGCCAAAGCAGCACTGGTGACCTACGTACAGCATCAGCAGAAGGAAAAGCAAGAACTCTGACTGTGGGTGATGAGAGAAAGAACCTGGGAGATACTTACTATCTTAATGTTTTACAAAGACTGGAAAGTCATTCCAAGGATGATTTCAATGCATTGGAACTCAAGTGGCATAAATCATGCTACTCTTTATTCACCTCTGAAGGCAAACTCAAAAGGCTGCGAAGTCAGCAGCAGACCAGCAGTTACCAGGACAAAGCGTGCGAGCAAGAAGAAACTGATTCCACTGATTCCACTGATTCCACACTTCAGGCAGTGGAACTTGCCTGAAGTGTGGAAAAAATTCATGGCCCTGGATACAAACAAGGCTGACCTAGCCTTGTTTCTGTCTAACGTCATCACTGAGAAGGGCAGAGATCTTCAAGAAAGATGTCAGCTGGTGACAGGGGGTGGCTTCTCTGAAGCAACTGAAGTACGGTCAACCAGGCGACATGACGTTCCACTACATAGCAACCATGAAGAGGCGGACACCAGGCTCATCCTTCACTCATGTGATGCAGCGTCCTAGGGCTATGAACGAATACTGGTAGTGTGCAGAGATACTGATGTAATGGTGCTGCTGATTCACTTCGTTTTCACCAAGGTCGCTGAAGTGTGGATGCTGTGCGGAACTGCCAAGAACCGAAAATGCTACCCAGTGCACGATGTATTCAAGAGTTTGTCGCCCCCAGTCAGGGACAACATGGTCAGCTTCCACGCTTTGACCAGGTGTGACACAGTCTCGTCCTTCAGTGGTCATGGAAAAAGAAGTGTTGGAAGGTGTTCAGTGACCACCCACTCCTGCTGCACGCCATTGGTCATTGGTCGAGATGGGGATATCGCAGATGTTGAGAAGTTTGTGTGTCATTTGTATGGCACCCCGGAACAATACACAGTTGATGACGCCAGAGTTCATCTTTTTGGGAAGGCCAAGAAGACTCTGGAAATGCTCCCGCCGACAAAGGATGCCCTGGAGCTCCACGCCAAGCGGGCAAACTATCAGGCCAAAATATGGCTCCAAGCTGACAAAGAGCACGTAGATGTTGAAGATCCGGTGGACACTTCAGCCTGGAAGTTGGAAGATGGGAGCCTCCTACCAGTGTGGACAAGACTTCCTCCAATCCCTGAGGCCTGCCTGGAGCTTGTTGCTTGTGGTTGCAAGAAAAAGTGCAAGACAGCTAGATGCAACTGCTTCAGGAAAAGGATGAAGTGTACGACAGCTTGTGGTTGTGACGACAGCGGCTGCTGTAACCCAGCTGGACAGTAGATCTATATCTCTCTTCCGGGCTGAAATCGAGAGAAGCTGGAATGTCCTGTAAGGAACTAATAATTCTGTTCTTAAGTGGTTGCAATCCACACAATTGTGACTGTCAGTGCAGGATTTCGGTGCTGTTCATCAAGAAACGTGAACTTGTAGATGTTACTAGTGTGTAAACTGTCTAGTTATGGGGCTATATTTACTGCTTTGTGATTTAGTTGTGATAATTCTGTTACTGTGAGTACTTAATTCATGCCATCAAATTTATTAGGCACTAATCATGCTAAAATAAATTGTTTTGACAAACAGACTTGCTCAATGTTTTTTTCCGCCAATTAAAATAAAAAAATCACAAATTTTTAGCACAATTTCGGTCGTGATTAACTTGAATTTGACCTTGAGTTGGTAATTTGGATGGAATAAGCGTGTCAACATACTTCTTTATCACTAAGTGTGGCAGAATGAAACATTTGGTCAAACCAATTGGCTCAGAATATTTTTTTAAAATTAAAATTAGAAAATATCATTGTTTGCACAGTTTGACCTCGAAAATGACCTTTAAAGCCAAAAGCGAGAGTGGCATCCACCTGCATTCTATTCCTCACCCACAGGTACATTGATTTAGCATGGGTGCCAGCTATTAACAAAAAACGCCGTTCAAAGTCGATTTTTTAATTTTGGCCGGTCCACTATTAACCTCCTCAACAACCTCATCGTCACTCTGAAACTTTCTTCCATGAATAGCATCCTTCATTGGCACAAACAAATGGAAGTCTGAAGGTGCCAGATTCGGGCTGTATGGAGGGTGGGGTAACACAGTCAAGCACATTTTTGTGATGGCCTCTCTTGTTTGCAAACTGTTGTGTGGTCTTGCGTTATCGTGCAAAAGAAGGACGTCTTCCAGTTTTCTCTCCTGTCGAACTCGCTTTATACGTCTCTGGAGTATTTGTAGGGTAGCAATATATGCCTCTGAGTTGATTGTTTGTCCTTTCTTCATAATGTCCACCAGAATCACCCCTTTCGTGTCCCAGAAGATGGTGGTCATAACCTTTCCTGCAGAGAGAGCCATTTTGAACTTTTCATGCTTGGGGAGTCTGCGTGATGCCACTCCATGGATTGGCGTTTTGTTTCAGGTTCAAAGTATTATACCCAAGTCTCATCCCCAGTCACAATTCGTGAAAGGAAGTCATCCCCTTCGGTCTCGTATCGAACCAACGACTCAGAAGCAATTTCTTTTCTTTGGGCTTTGTGATCTTCAGTCAGTTGGCGAGGAACAAACCGTGAACACACTTTTGAGTATCCCAGTTGCTGAATTATCGTACTCACACTTCCTTCACTAATTCCTAGCTCCTTGTATGTGACGCGCCGATTGGATCGAATGATGCTGTTAGCACGTTGCACGGTGTGAGATGTTACAGCCGATGCCGGGCAACCGCTGCGTGGCTCATCATCGAGGCTGACTCTACCTCTCTCCGATAATATAATCTCACACGTTTAGACCAGCGTCCAACTGCGCTTCGATCAACAACAGCATCTCCGTAAACGTTTTGTATTTGCAACTGTCTCCTTCTCTGCGGTTAAGAACTCGATAACAGCTTTCTGTTCACGACGCACATCACTGTCAGACGCCATTTTCGAAACTGCGTTAGCCATCGGTTTTATACAAGGGAGTTTAAAAGCGTTTTTATACAAGGAGGGGAGGTTCAAACTGGAAAAATCTGGTTATGTGCAGCGCAGAAAGTTCAAACTTACGGCCCAAAAGACATTTCAACCTATTATTTAGCTAAGAAAAAAGGGTGGGGCAAAATATATTGAGTGCCCCTAGTATATATATATATATAGATATACACACGAGCAGATTTGTTGAGGTTGAGGTTAACTCAGGTTAACCTAATCTAGTAAAACAAATCAGAGGGTTTGTAAAGTGTGAGGAAGCATAAAGGACTACTTATTTGGCTTCGAGTTTCTTAATTAAAATCGTAACGTGGTTGAAATTCGAAAAAATAATTCTTTTATACGGTAAAAAAAATGTTTTCCCTAAACTTTCTTATAGAACTCCCCCTCCCCCCCCTAACACTTGGGGGAAAGTGATTAAAAATTTGAAAATATAAAATGGATAAACTGTTCGACCAACTGGGTAAGAAATGGTCACGGACGAAAATGTACACATTTGAATGTTCGCCCAACTTGGGCTTTTTTCTCTCTCTCTCTCTCTCTCTCTCTCTCTCTCTCTCTCTCTATATATATATATATATATATATATATATATATTTTTTTTACTTAATTGCTCTTATTTTTATTCAGATTTAGAACGTGGTCCGTGAGTGGTCAGTTAATTTTAGTGACGTCACAACACAGCCGAGACCAAATGAGTTTGTTTTTGGAAGAAGGCCATTTATGCGTTCTTTTAGCTCTTCATTCTCCTTTATTGAAAATTGGCTTTTCATCGCCTGTGGCGTCACCCCCACTCACTCTCTGCCTGTCTCAGGTCACACTCAATGATGGACAGTGGCACAATGTACATGCGAACAGGTTGGTTCTCACTCAGTAGCAATATACAGGGCAGTGGCTCCCAGTCTTTTCTGGCTCAAGGCACCCCAATGTTACCCGTTTTTCTTTGGCAGCATCCCGAGAATTTTCGTCTCACATTGTTGAACAAGCGGTCCCCCTCCCACCAACACCACCACGTGTTTTCAAACTGAGCCTGTACAGTCTCCGTATGGACGTAACTAAACCTAACTTAATGTAACCTAACCTAACCTAACCTGCTGCACCCTGGTTTGGAAACACTGATACAGGGTGTAACAAAAGTTCTGAGGCATTTTATGTATCTTACATTTTCCTAATTGGTAAAGACTTTTGTTACGTGAAAAAGAAAAATGATTCCAAGGCCTTTAGTGTGTTCAGAAGTACACCTCGTTATTCTCTGACGAGGTGTACTTCTGAATATATGAAAGGCCTTGGAATCATTTTTCTTTTTTCCTGTGGGTTTGCATCATTCATTCATTTCATGTTTTTAATTGTGAAATTTATCATATATATATATATATATATATATATATATATATATATATATTATATTAACTGCAACACAGTATAATTAATGTAAAGAACGACGCTTGTGTAAAAGAGCCTTCCGCACAAGATGAGGAGGGAGAACGAACGAATGAAAAATGAAGTACCGCCCAGGAATCGAACCCGGGATCATCCAATTGCCGGTCGGATATGCTATCCACTACACCAAGGTCCTCAATCAATCAATCAGAAGTCGTAATTCTCCTATATACGAGCGGAATCAAATGCCCTGAGGGGGCACCTTCGCATGCCGTACATATATACATTTTAACTGCAAACAACACAAGTATAATTAATGTAAAGAACGACACTTGTGTAGAAGAGCGTTCCGCACAAGATGAAGAGGGAGAACGAACAAATGAAAAATGAAGTACCGCCCAGGAATCGAACCCGGGATCATCCAATTGCCGGTCGGATATGCTATCCACTACACCAAGGTCCTCGATCAATCAATATATATATATATACAGTATATATATATATATATATATATAATTTTTTTTTTCCTGCTCAGTGTGACGGTTACACGTGTTTCGTATGAAGTCCGAATAAAAGTGATATTACAATAAAAATCCTGCGGGTAATCCTTTTTAAGTAGTACCAATTTTTGAGTAAATATTCAATGTACACAGTCGTATGTCTCTTTAAGTGGTGAAATAGCAGCGTATGTTGACATAAAGCAAATAAAATCAAAGCAACTTAATCTATACAGCGTTTTTTCCGAGTGTTTTCGCTCCGAGGAAATTTAACTGCCCATCGAAAGGCAATATCCCTCAGTTATTCCCCGCGGTACACTCCCAGGCACCAATCAGTGAGAATCTACAGCGTGCCACATCCCCCATCCCCCACCCCCCGGAATAACGGAAAAACTTTCCTTCCCTCATTTCTAAAGTCAAATCAAATACCTCGCTTAATGAATTACCCTTTTGAGTCAATATTTCCTCCACAATCATTTACGTACCATTAGAAACATGGTAATGGCAAATAAATTCATACAACCCTGTGGATACTGTAAACAAGAAACAGATGAACCAAAGACAATCCGCCGCAACCTTTGCCAGTCCTTAGTCGAATTTCAATGCCTGAAATGGAGCGACGAAGAAATCTCTCTTAGAACGGGCGCTAAACGATTGAACGGAATCAAGTTCTTCCGCAAAAACTGTATAATCAAAATAAACTCGTTTACGGTCTTTAAAGCAAAATGAGACTATGAGGAAAAGGCAAAAGAGGAATTTATGAATAGCGAACAGAGAAAAAAAATAGAAGAAACGAAGATAGTACGAGAGGAAACTGCGAAAAATGAACAGAAGAAAAAAAACAGAAGAAACGAGTAAACGGGAAGCAGAAATTAAAGAAGCACCAACGGAGGAAACAGAGGCACAAAACCAAATCCAAAGATTGCAAACAAAGGACATTAGCAGCAATAGGAAAAAACACGTAGACAATAAAGAAATCAAACTGAAACCACCAAAAACAAAGGCCCCAAGTAAAAATGGGGAAGAAACTATGTGTAAATACTATGTGAAAGGAATTTGCAGATATAAGGAAGGACAATCTATTTATGAACACCCTCCTTTCTCTAACTACTTCTACAATAATGGTCACTGCAAATTCAGTGGAAACTGCAAATTCTACCATCCAGACATTTGCGAGACCTACGCGACATATGGAACCTGCCAGTACGGGAGAAAATGCTACTACCATCATCTCCCCGACAAGTTCAAAGGACAAAGGACAAGTTTCAAATGACAACAGGAGGAATGTGAGAAAAAAATATATGTACACAAATAGCAAACGCAACTCTTTAAACACAAATAGCAAACAAAATTTTTTCAACATCTCGGACACAATACGGCTGCTAAGTCTTATAAAGCACATGCAACTGACACAGCTGGGAACCCTCGAGCCAGACCGCTTCCTGGCAAGAAGCTACCAGAACAGGTAGGCGGGAACGGATCCATCTCGGAGGACCACAAGGTTACAAAACACGCGAAACCAAAGAACAACGAACTTAAAATGCACAAGGGGCAATGCAGAACAAAGAACATAAACATTGTCCTGGCGAATATTCAAGGAATAAAACCAAGCAACTCACTAAACAAAGTTGTACCTGAAAGAATTAATGGACGAAACAAGGGCGGACATCGCATGCCTCCAGAAACACATCTTAAAGATTGCCAAGGAAACCGCGATAACTGCGAACGCTGTATCGATAAGAAAGAATTGCATGTCGATGGATTCAACTTACTAAGAGCGGATAGAATAGCGAGACTTAAAGATGGCTGTGCTATTTATATATATGAGAGTCATATGACAGAGACGGTAATAAGTAAATCCAACAGGTTCTTGGAAACCCTTGCAGTGAAAATTGAGAAACTAAACGTATTACTACTGATAGTCATGTATAGACCTCCAAACTCTCCAACTGAAAAATTTTGGATGCCATTGATGATATCAGAACCCTAATAAAGTCCGTAAACTCACCATCCTCTAATATAATACTCTGCGGCGATTTTAATTTCCCATTTATAAAATACAAAAAGGTGGGTAGAAATATATTTATATAGCAAGATAAAGGAGGCACAAGAGAGGACCAGGAGCAAGCAAAAATGCTGTTGGTTCTCACAAACGAGTTTATGCTGACACAGAAGATAACAGAAAATACCAGAAAAAATAACTGCCTAGATCTGGTATTCACGAATAACACGAACTTGATTTCTGATGTAAAAATAACCCAACTATTATCTCAGACCACAACATAATCGAGTTATCAACAAATATGGCCATAACATTAAAAGACAATACACAGACGGAAGGGAGAAGCAAATGTGGGGCTTTTAACTTAAACTCAAACACCATAAATTGGGAAGCAGTCAGATCACACATGGGCCAAATAAAGTGGAGAACAATTTTAGAGAATAAAACAACTGAAGAAATGCCAAAACCTTGGAAGAAAAGACGCTGAGAATTTTAGAAAAATATGCTCCGAAAGCACAGCCAAAAGGAAAAAGGAACTGGCTAGAGAGGCAAAGGAGAAGAATATTCCGCAAAAGAAAGAGTAGCGGCGAAGTTAGCTAATTACGGAAACAACAATGCCAGGGAAAGTAATACAAGAAAAACTGGAGAGTATCGATAGGGAAATACAAACCCTGATTAAGGGTCATACAGAGAGGGAAGAGGAAAAGGCGATAGAAGCAATAAAGGAAAATCCAAAATACTCCAATATTATGCGAAAAGGAAAATATGAGCTAACGGACTAAAAATATGAGCTAACGAAAAGGAAATAATGAGCTAACGGACAATCTAAAAGAAATATCTGAAATATTGAGAGCCCAGTATGAATGGGTCTTCAGTACCCCAAAAAGTGACAAAGCGATACCTGACATAGATGCATTCTTCGAAAAGAAATTGCAAGGAGAATGCATAACAGTCTTTGATTTTACCTCAGAAGATGTAGCGAGAGCTATAGGACAAATGAAATCACATTCAGCTACAGGTCCGGACAAATGGAACGCACTATTGATTAAAAACTATAAAAATGAAATAGTTACACTCTTATACTGGATATGGAGAAGAACCCTAGACACTGGGAAATACCGAGCATCTTGAAAAGAGCGAACATTGTTCCTATATATAAAGGAGGGGATAGATCTCAAAGCAAAGAACTATAGACCAGTGTCATTGACGTCCCACCTCACCAAAATATTTGAAAGAATAGTCAGAGAGAAAATCTATGACTGCTTGGAGACACTGGAAAGATTCAACGAAAATCAGCACGGATTCCGATCAGGAAGATCATGCCTATCACAACTTATAGAGCACTATAACAATATGGGAATAACGGGCAAAGTGGGAAAATGGATCTACAACTTCCTCAAAGACGTCTACAGGTCGTCAAAATTCAAGGTATATCATCATCAGAATCACCACAAGGTGCAGTACTGGCCCCACTCCTGTTCATTATCATGCTAACAGACAGAGGCAGTGAAGTAAACAGCATCAGTATAGTAACATCCTTTGCAGTTGATACAAAGATCGGCAGAAAAATCAGCGA
The DNA here is from genome assembly GCA_023014485.1 of Bathynomus jamesi. Taxonomy (NCBI): domain Eukaryota; kingdom Metazoa; phylum Arthropoda; class Malacostraca; order Isopoda; family Cirolanidae; genus Bathynomus; species Bathynomus jamesi. The sequence goes on along the minus strand of JAJOZX010000367.1, from coordinate 922,006 downwards.
TGCAAATGAGGTGAAGTCCTTGCAGAGGGACATGAACAAAATATACAAATGGTCAGAAGACAACAATATGACATTTAACACCGAGAAATTTCAGCTTTTGAGATATAGTAGAAATGAGGAACTTAAAAAGATGTATATTATGCGCCAGATAGACAGGGCATTCAGAGAAGCACGAAAAGGGTCAACTTGGGGGTAATAATGACCGATGATGCCAAATTCGCGACACAAAATCAGATCGCAATAAACAAAGCAAAAAGAGTCGCGGGACAGGTACTAAGAACGTTCAAAAGGAGGGACAAGACAGCAATGATTCCCCTGCTGAGAACACTGATTATACCAAAACTTGAATACTGCTCAGTTTTGACGTGCCCATATAAAAGGAAGAAATTAATAATCTAGAAGAAACGCAGAGACATTTCACAGGCTGCAAAGAACTCAACTACTGGGAAAGACTACATAAACTAAATCTGTACACCCTTGAAAGAAGAAGGGAGAGGTATACCATAATCTACATATGGAAAACGAAAAACTGGTACTAAACCTTAAACTAAACCCAATTACCATCCAAACAACGCTGAAAAATAGGAAATGCAGAATGTGTAGTGTTCCCAAATTAAAGGCCCGACAAGGGACCTCCTCAACACTGAAGGAAAATAGCTTGGTTATCAGGGGACCAAAACTTTTTACCCAGCTTCCAAAGGACCTCAGAAACGTTACAGGGGTCAAAGTTGAAGTCTTCAAGAAAAGACTAGATGTCTGGCTCAGGACGGTACCAGATGAGTAGGGTGTACCTGGCTATGTACGGTGGAGAGCGCAAGAGAGCAACTCGCTCCTCCACCAAGCCAGGCCTAGAGGCGGGGCCACCAGCTTGACCTTCGTGTAAAAAGAGACCAACACATGGAACTTAACGATATATATATATATATATATATATATATATATATATATATATATATATATATATATATCAGCAAACAACCACAGGGAAAAGGAAACACAAAGTCCGAGCGCTTTCGTGATATATTCACATTATCAAGGAGGAACAGAAAATAGATGGAGATTACGAAGTAAATGAGTTAAATAGACAAGCAAAAAATTCACAATCGGCACCTCAAATTAAAGCCCTTAAAGCCCTCTAAAATCTTTAGAGGGCTTTAAGGCCTTTAATTTGAGGTGCCGATTGTGAATTTTTTGCTTGTCTATTTAACTCATTTACTTTGTAATCTCCTTCTATTTTCTGTTCCTCCTTGATAATGTGAATATATCACGAAAGCGCTCGGACTTTGTGTTTCCTTTTCCCTGTGGTTGTTTGCTGATTAATAAGGTCACGTGTTATTTTGTGATTTTAGTGCATATATATATATATATATATATATATATATATATATATATATATATATATATATGATACACACAGACAGTGCATGGAACAAGGAACTCTTCTGAGATAATTAAACCCACTATAGTCCGAATAAGTAATGGTAAATGACAAATACCATAGTTTTTCTTTTTCATGATGCTAGCCCGACGTGGGCAACGGGTCACTCGCAAAGAGGTCCCATAAATATAGCTTCCCTCACCAGCTATCTGCAAAGCAGACAGGATCCTGTACGCTTTGCCATGTACGCTGCAGCATATCCACATCAATTCGCTCAATAGCAGCTGTGATTCTTGCTTTTAAATCATCAATGTCTGTCACCCGCGTACAAAAAAGAAAAAACTTGTCAAAACTTGTTATCAGAAAAAACTTAATGAGTTTCTCTGTAAAATGGGACAACACTGGAATTTCTACACTTCATGGTTGACTTTTAATAACAGCCAAAAATTGTACAGATAATTCTCGGACACCCGGTATATATATATATATATATATATATATATATATATATATATATATATATATATATATATTACTCACTCAGTTATTCGTGATCGAGGGGCGGTTCACGATCACGGATAACTCGATTTCACGGTGAACTCAGTATACTCCGTGGGTGGGTGGTTAGTGCAGCCGCTGCTGGCCGCCACCACAGACAATATTATTCGATTACAATATATGTAATATACGATAAGTAGTTTGTACTCACTACAAGACATGAAGATATGGAAAACCACAAACGCACATGTGCACGCACTCTATGAAGTGCGGACAAACTAACTGAGGCGTGTTGTGGTGGGATGGTGGGACGCGAGCCGCGGCTGTAAACACCGTACCAAATCACGGTTAACTCGGTGTCATGATCACGGATAAGTGTACAATGGTCACAATTAGTAAATTACGATTAACTCGATTCGCGGTTTAGTGAATCACGGATAACCGCGTGAGTATTGTACGCATGATTATAAATTTCTTCGAATGCACAACTACGAAAAAGTTCGTTGAGGGAGAAATATTTTGATGTTTTCAAAATTCATACAAAAATTCATAGTTTGTTGAAAAAAACCAATTATATCAGTAATTATTGAGGGAACCGTTCGCTTTTCATAACTGTGAACTGAATGCACCGTCTTTCCAGTTGCTCCATTATTTATTTAATTGTCAGATTTTTTAATTTTTCTGAATTCTTCAAAACATTTTCTCCAACATTTTTTCCTCGGAGAACTTTTAGTCCCAGTTGTACATGTTTATAATGCCCATGTACAATAATGTTTCGTGATGACTCTTTAAATAATGACATAAACTGATACGATTATTATTATTATTATTATTATATTATTATTATTATTATCATAATACATGATAATAGTTATCATCCAAGATTATCCACGGTCCATAATTAATTGGTATAAAGCCAGAGTGAAAAGGCGAGAGGTAGAAGGTAAAAGGTTACTTTGCAAAACCTTTGGCGTACCGCAGGTACGGACTTTGGTGCGAACTTCGAGTTGACTCTGGGGAATGGCCTCTCTATAACGTGTCCTTCACACCATCCATGAATCGACACCCACCAAGTCCCAACTCGGTAAACCCCATTTCGATGTTCGAATCGGAGTTTCACCAACACCGGATGGAAGAGGGAGAGTGGGGTTCGCACCCCTTCGTCATCGACAGACAAGAAGGGATCCACATCGGTGGTGTTCCTGAATACGTCGGTATCGGTCTTCTCACCGTTCATCAAGACTTCGTTTACGGTTAGGAATCGGCACTCGTATATGCGAGATTTCATTGTCACATTAGGCTATCTAAATAATTTAGATAGAGGAGTAAAAGTCGTAAAATATATGCATTTGCAGGTGATACTAAAGTAGGTACCCCCAGTCGGTAATATGGAGTTTTTATAAACTGCAAAATGATCTTAATAGATTAGTTGCCTGGGTTAGTAAGAGGCAGATGGAATTCATTGCTGAGAAATGCAAAGCTCTCTGTATTTGCAGGAATAATAAAAACTTTAGTTGTGAGATGCAGAAAACCTGGTTAAAAGATGTCAGTCAGGATAAAGAATCTCCATAAGCATTGTAGTTACTAGTAATTATTTAAGGTTTTTCGTAAGCATTTGGTTGGCTGATGGAGTTGTTTAACCTCTTTCGCAACATCTACGGTCATATGATGTAGGGGACCTACAGCTTTACGTGGATCCGAACCACGAGTCGCTACTTAATTTGGACTCAGGACGGTCCAACTACTACCCAGACCCACTGTCGCATAACTTCGCTGATCGAAGGGCGGTTTTACGACATGGGCCACGACGTAGTCCTTCCGTAAGCAGTGCGTAGAAGCTAGGAATAAGACAGAGTTACGGAAGTATAAGGAAGCCGTCTGTAGATTGTATAAATCTTATGTTAGGTCTCACTTAAAATACTGCATTCAAGCTTGGCAGGATATAGATATGCTTAAAGGTGTGCAACGTAGGGCAACCAAACTTATCCCTAGCTAAGAAAGGTTGGAATATATAGAAACAAAGTTTGAGGGAATGGACATGCTGAGTTTTCAAAGACGTTGTTTAAGAGGAGATACGATATAGATGTCCAAAATGTTTTCAGTTTAGACAATTTTGACAATTTTGATTTTTTCTTATTAGAGTCTGACAGAGGAATTCGAGGGTCTAATAAGAAAATTAGAAAACAGGCTTTTAGACTGGATCAACGAAAATACATTTTTTTAATCATGGAGTAGTAGATTTTTGGAATGACTTGCCATATGATGTGATAAATAGTAGCACCTTAGGTATTTTTAAGAAACAATTAGATGCTTTCATGGATGAAAGAGAGAACTTGTAAATTGCGTAAATAATATAAATTCTAGCTAAGTCTTAAGTGTATATGACGCGTTCGGTGGAGAAGGGGCGAACGCCACAAAATTCGAAAAATGAGTTTTTTGTCGTATAATTATCATTTAAAACCTTTGCTTTACCTATGCAAAAAATTAGATGTTAATCTGCACTCTTTCACGGTAAAATTTAGGTTTTAATGTATCTCAGAGAAATTCACTCCGCATCATTGCTTCACATTGAACACATCTATCTACTTTCTGGTCACTCGACAATGCCCTGTGATGCTCAATTTGGCCAAATTGAACAAAATATAAAAAATAATTACAGCAATATTATTTACACCAAAAAAGATTATGTTACGGCCATAACTACAGCCGTTTCGCAGCGCTTCCTAGTTGTAGAAATGAAACAGGCTGATTTTCTCGATTTTGACGTCCTAAAAACGTGCATTGTCATTAGGAAATCAACAACTACTAAATTTACAGATGCAAGAAAGTTAATATTTGACTTTCAACACAAAGAAGGCTACGTAATATCTACTGCATACCGCACAACCCCAGATAATAGCCATCCCGTCAGACTGCAGAAAGGGAAAAAATCCTACAGTGTCAGTTTATTCAATCTAGCCCAGCAGACACTGCAACCAAAGTATTCCCAATTGCTGCCAATAACTAAGGAAAAAATAAAAGATCTCAAAGAATTATCAGACCTAATGCCTGCAACTGCAGTGAACTATCATACAAGATTGTTAAAGGAACTGGAAGAAACCGAAACAGTTGAAGCAATTAACATCAGAAGCTATCAATAAATAATATTGTAAAATTTCTTGGCGTTTTATTATATCGACATATTACACAACAATATTTTACTGAAATATGTGTTCAAATTCATACATTTCAATAAACCGGAAAAATACAAAGGTTTAAAGTTTACAAACTTTAACTGCATTTTGTGGCATAATTCGAAAATGTTGCGTTCGCCCCTTCTCCACCGAACGCGTCATATATACCAGTGATGTAGTCGAGACCACCATGACCGAGACCGAGACCAGAAAAAAGGTCTCGAGACCGAAACCGAGACCATATGCAATTTTTGTATGTATTCATTACTGTGTAATGCCTAATTCCAAAGCTCTGTATTTCACGTTCAGGAATAAAGATTCTAAAGAGGTTATCGAGTGACAATTGCAAAATTTACTCATAATTTATTCACAAATTCATAGTTTGTGACATTTTTCAGCAGTTAACTCCCTACTTAAAAACGAGATAAGTGTTCGTTGCATTTGAGGAACATCACAATGATGTAGTCGAGACCACCATGGCCGAGGCCGAAACCGAGACCTGAGCACTCGAGACCGAGACCAGAAAAAAAGGTCTCGAGACCGGTCTCGAGTCCTACATCATTGATATACTGTATATACTACAGTCGTTTTGTAAATAACCTAACGATAATTAGCCGACTTGAAATTGATATTTTTCAAAATTTTATCAAGATATAGTATGAACCATTATCTAACTTTGATTGTCCTCAGTGGATCCATGTTGTCCGAATGTTATGTAATGCCGCTAGAACAGGGATGTTGATCTGGAAGTCCTGCGTGGTTTCGACTCCCGACTCAAAGGACCTCTAATTTCAGAGATTTAGGTACCTCGCTGAGGTTAGTGGTTCTAATCTCGCGTAAAGCTGTAGGTCCCCTCCGTCACATGACCTTTGCCATTACGAAGGAGGTTAAACAATATTATGATAATGATATATTATCATCATTAATAATATCGTAATATGTATTGATATTACAGTATTATGATAATGTCGCTCCACGAACTTCCTGGCAATCAAAGTTTATTCATTTGTGCGATACAATTTGCAGTAAAAACAATCGTATTTGGAGATTGTCATTAGTGACATCACTGCAGTATAAATGTCATTTGGGTCATTCGTTGTCAACAGGAAACGATAATGTAAAATATTTTGTTTTGTTTGTCACTGATTTATTAACTGAGGGTGGAATAGTTAATTAACTCGAATAGTTAATTTGAGGTTCAACAGTTAGTTAATGAGAAAATGTTTGACATTTTTTTAACATTTTTTATATTTTAAAATATTTAACTTTGAAGGTTGCATTGATGACGTTCGTCTGAATGGGAACTCATTGCCGCTGCCCCCCGGATTCAACACGAGTAAGTGGGCACAGGCAACCACTTTTGGAAGCAGTGTAACGAGTTCTTGCAATGGAACTCCCGTGTGTTTCAATGTTACTTGTCCGGATCCTCTGATTTGCGTTGACCTGTGGAGTAAACATCAGTGTGGGTGAGACGAAGTATTCCCTTATGTGCAGTGTTGCTGTTTCTTGTCTTCCATCTCATTCGAGGGAAGTTTCCCTCAGACAAAATAATAAGTTTATCGTGTCTGGATATACTCAGTAAAAGGGTGTTTAAAGTTTTTAAATTTCACCTTAAATTATTATTATTATTATTATTATTATTATTATTATTATTATTATTATTATCAGTTGTGGTGAAGGGAAAGTTTTAAGCCCTGACAGTTCCACGTGCCAAGACGTGAACGAATGCATTTGGAAACCTTGTCTCAACGGAGGAACTTGCTTCAATCAAATTTCAAGCTACAGCTGCGCATGTCCAAAAGGATTCCTTGGTATAATCATTAATTTCCTCTGATCTTCAATAACAGAAGTAATAATAGATGATGCTAATGGTTAGGAATTTTCTTTAAAGAAACGACTAAAATGTAACAGCTAGGAAGCTCATTTCCTCCTCAGTGTCGGGGTGAGTGTGCCCCAAAGGTCATTTTTAGCCCAAGCATTAACAGGGTAAGCAGCCAACTCAACCCAACCAGAGCCAGCAGACGGGAGCGAACCAGAGCCTCAACGCTCAGAGTCCGCCAGGGTAACCACTGAACTACCTGACGCCTTTACATAAAAACAATTTCTTATGTAGGAAGGAGGGGCGAAGGGCGAGCGCCCGCAAAAACGCCCCCTCCGTACGAGGAGAGAGCCGAAAACAAGGTCACCCATTCAGACCCGATACTCCGAGAGAATTTTGTAGCGAAATGTGTACGGTATATGCATTTTGTTTAGTACAGTTTGCCATAAAATATTTTTACATTAGTTTATTATTTTGTATGAAGATGACACTATAATCTACTGGTACCATATGTTATCAGTGGATCAGAACCACTCACACTCACACCGACTTTCTCGAAAATTGTGAACTTTTTTTCACAAGTATTTCAATTTCTAGTCACTTTTGTGGTGTATCTTTTTACTTTTGCTGCGCATTTGGTCCTCATATAGAATGTCATGAACTATAAAACATCTAAAGGAAAATAAAACTGAAACATAAAGCATTTTCAGAAGACATTTTATTGCTAAGAAAAAATATTTCACATTCCTTTCAAATCATTTTTGCAGATAAAAATGAAATCACTTAACGATATTGTGACTAAAAATCAAAACAACAGAATTGAAGTATACCTGGAAATAAAATAAACCTTATTGGCAATAAACTTTCTGGAACTATATTTTTAAGAATAGAAAGCTTTTTACTAAAAATTTATGAGTGAAACTCCCAAAAGCAATTTTTTTTGTCTTCCACAACAAAAGAACATGTTGGGGAGATGCACCTGACTCTAGACAGACTGTTGCAAGTTGATAATAATCTACATCTTTTTGCTTGTCCAATGTCCATGAATTCAGGAAAATGTCTCGCTCCCGTGTTGGTTCTAACTTCAGCTAGAGGACTTTAAATGACTAGTGCTCGTTTCCTCGCGGACTCGTGCATCTGCACTGCGTGTGTAGGCCCAATGTTTTCAGCTATGGTTGTAGTATGAGTGTTTGAAGTTCGAATAAGGCATTCTCCGATGTAGATCTAAAGTCGTGGAAGTTCATAACATCCTTTTTGCGTATATTTTTATTTCTTTTCTCCTTTTCATACAATTAGGGGAGGTTCAAACTGGAAAAATCCGGTTATGTGAAGCGCAGAAAGTTCAAACTTATCCCCACGCATTCACTAGAGCACAATCTACGATATGAAAAATGACCCTACTGGCCATGATTTTGTCTTTGGGCCAATCCTGTAGTATGAAATCATTTGATCAATGACATCTACATTCCCCATTCCTTCATTGTATTTGCAATGGCATGAAGTCTTTTTACTTGAATATGTTGATTTGATCTTTTATCCCATCTCTCTTGGTCCATCGCTTCCATTACATGTTTTGTGGACAACATAAAGATCGGTTTGTTATCAAACCACTTGATGGAGCTTTGCTCATCCTGACTTGCTGCACTCTCAACTGATTCTCTTCCTAAATTTCTCATTTCTCTATCTTCTTTAAAGTTACATTTAATGCTAGTTCTTCACCTGTTTTTAGATATTGTGCCTGTCACTCCTATTTTCCAGCAAATATCTAGCCAGCCTTTCCGATGTAAAGGATCGATCGATATAAACACATGATCCTTCTTGCATTGTTTCAGTCAGTCTCACAACTGCCATTGCTCCAATCCCCATTTTTCAACATGGTTTTGTTGTATATAAAACTTCCTCATGTTCACTGCCATTAGATTTCTCATCAGACAAAGTTTGTCTCTCTAAAGTTGATAGTAGAAAAATCTTCATCAGATGCAGCATCATCAATGTCACGTTCATTTAGAAGACTTATAATTCCGTCTGAAAGGTGAAAACAAAGTCCTTAGTATTAATAACATATGACGCTGCATGTGCATTCATGCTTGTGTGTGCGTGCATGCGTGCCGGTGTACACACACACACACCACACACACACACACACACACTCAAAATCCAAATCCAACTAATTTCCATGTCAACCTAATTCTGAATAACAAATTTTTACTTTAAAACCTGTTGGTAACATTTGTTTCCTTTAACAATCAAAGGTACAGTATATAACAGTCAAAGCATGCTTTCAAACACACACTTCTCCCTCTATTCCTCACTACATATACATGCATCTTACACACTACACAATCTTTTCCAAATTTATATATTTATATATTTAAAATTATTTTTTCTCTAAATTTTATACAAAAATATATACATTTTGAGAAGATTGTGTAGTGTGTAAGATGCATGTATATGTAGTGAGGAAAAGAGGGAGAAGTGTGTGTTTGAAAGCATTTTGGACTGCTCGTAGGGTAGATGAAAAGCGAAAAAAGGTCAGCTAAGGAGGACAGTGATAGGAAAAACGGGAGTTCCAGCACTCCCTGTCTCCTGCCTAACGTTCCCCACCCCACCCCCCGCGAGTACTTCCCTGGTCGACTGAGGTCTACAATCTCTTCCTATAAATGTAATGAAATGGTTATACATTTTATCACATTTTATTACACATTACAGAAATGTTTACACACATACACACACACACACACAAAAAAATCATGCTTTAATTTGGATCCGATCAGTAGTTGGATGGTTGAACGTCATCTGCTTTCAGATGATGTAACGATCCGTAGATGGTTCAGACCCCACGTAAACCTGTATTGGTCCCCTCCGTCACGAGACCTTTGCTGTAATGGAAGATAAACAACCCCAAATATTTGTCATTCTTATTTCACGATTTAATTAGAATAAAATATTATTAAACTCATTATTTACATTCGAAATTAATTTTAAGGTGAAAATTGCGAAATGGAAGGAATTCAGGACGGAAATATTCCTCTTTCAATCGGAGTTGTTGCCGGCATCGTCACCTGGTTTTCATTTTTTCTCGGTAACTATGATTAACCAGACCCATGAATGGTATTACCATGATATAGTAAAAGGAACAATTAAACCCATTAAATAAGTCCTTAAAAAAATAGACGCTGAGAAAAAGCAACAATAAAAGGCAGTGACTAAACAAAGCTTTGAGACTGCACAGGCAACCACAGTCATACAGTGCCAGGCTGGAATTCTGTTAAACTGTGGTTAACTGCGCAGTTTCAAAGTTTTTTGTGTCAGTGTTTTCTTTTATTTTGTGGGTTTTATTTTTAGTTTTTTATTTTCAAGTGAATGTGTTGATTTCATGGTATTTCAAAATGTACACTCGATTGAAAAGGTACTGTTGTGAGACCCCACGTTTCTTGCTGATATTAAGTGGTAAAAAACATGGCGGGGCACTGCAATCTTGCAATACACCAATTTACTACAGGTAAAATGAACTTACCATGTTGACTTAAATGTGGGGAACATGGTGTCCAGTTCATTCACTCAAACGGTTTGGAGACTTTGAGTCTCACAGGGTATCCCTATATTTAGACATAATTAAAAAGTGCATTTATCAGCTTGTACGCCTTATTTAACTAATCGCCAGACTTGCAAACTTTCCACCACTGGGGGATGACTAATTATTGTCAGAAAACCACTTTTTTTTTAGTCCGAATGTTAGGGCAATGGGTCAGCTAATGGCTTGAGCTCTGACCCCTAAAGTGCCCATCTGAATAATAATAAAAAGAATCATGGGGTTTCACGGCAGGACTTTTTTAATTAAATGTACGTTGGAAATTTAATGTAAACTGTGATAAAATTTAGGATTAATTAGACTCGTACTCCAAAATGATTTCCATCTTCTGTAGTGATTTTGGCCGCCTATGCCTTGCATCAGAGAATTAGGAAGACCAGAAGGAAGACTTCTTTCGAAAAAGGTTCCCCGGAAAGAAGAAGGAGTTCCCACTCCTCGGATCATTTGTCTGACCATTCCAAATCTGTCGTGGAGTGTCCACGATCCCAAATGTTAGAACTCAAAGTGGATGAACCTAACGTGAACGGAGAAGCCGCCTGGAGGAAACGGAAGGTGCCACCCTCTGGTAATGGAGAAACGTTCAAAGAGTCAAGTCTGTCGTTGGTGTTTGACAGTTGTCATTCGATTTAATAAAATTAAACCGAATAAGATCAATAAAGTGGGAAATTCGTAACTTGTTGGACTCGAACCCGTGTCGGGTGGTTTCATAGTCACCCCTCCTACCGATCACGCACTCTCTAACACCAAAAAGGGGTTCGAGTCCCAGTAACTCCTAGTTCCCAACTTTATTGCTTTGCCTTTTTCATCTTAAGTACGGTTATTACACTTTAATAAAACCCACTCATATTTTTTATGTAATGTTTTCACTTAACTTTAGATTTTGAAACGTACAAAGGGTAAAAGACACCTTCTGTTTATCCAGTTTTTCATTTGGTAATAAAAATCAATAAATAATAAATTTATTGAATCAGTATTTTTAGAATCGTGTTGGTTTTCCCTTTGCATCGTGTAAATGAGCTTTGCCATTTGTTCTTGAGGACAATCATCGTGGGTGTCTATTTACTTTTGTCAACCCTCTGTAGTTTGTACTGGACTTCCATAGATTTTTCGTAATGTTAACAACTGTACGTTTTGATGATAACCTCGGATGCGTAATGAATTAAGTTTTTGGTGTTGTTGTTGTTGTTTATTTCAACGTCTTACGATGGGTATTTCGTTTGTTTTTAAGTTCAGGAATTGCTTGCCTAGCTGTCAACTATCTTATTAAACCATTAAGGGGTATGGCTTTTTACCCTTTATACCACTTCCATGCATGAAATATTACGTATATTTGTTTTCACATACCCTCTAGTTTGTTGTCATTGGATAATTTATATTTCACCTTTTCCTCTTAAACACTTTACTCATCACTTTATTAAAATTCTAATTATTTTTTCTACTATTTATAGTTAAGCTTTAAGAGTTTAAATTTAGTTTGAGATACACTTTCTTCTCTCATAGAAATGGATGTTCTCAGGGTGGAGTTTCCATCAGCCCGCGAACCCACAACCAAAACCTCCATCAGTCACCCGCTGCACAGAATCCATTCTGTGCCAAAATCAGTCGTACCCAGTTGCGACCTCCGACCAAATGCGAATAGATACTCGCGGGTTGAGACAAGGAATTCGTATGGGAGAAGCAGAGGGATTAGTATAAAAGGGAGGAAAAAGACAGACAAAGAGGGAAGGGAAGAAGAAAAGGAGGCAGAACAACAACAACAACAACAACAACAACAACAACCACAAACACAACAACGACAAGGACAACAACAACAACAACAAGAGGAAAGAGGATGTGGAAAACATTTCGTACATTCAGATGATCTTCGTAACTACGCTTACGAGGGAGAAGGGAGTTCTCCAGGCAGTCTCTCATCGTGCTGCTCAGGTGAAACATTCTCATTGATGTTTAGGGTTGTTTATACCTCTTTCGTAACATCTACAGGGTGTCCATAAAATCCAGCATCATAGAACTTCGCCTGTAATGCTGGACTTTGTGGACTCACTGTATAAAGGTCATATGACGAAGGGGATCGACACTTTTACGCCGGGTTCGAATCACTACTACCCCACCAAGGAAAATCTAGAGAAGCACCTTAGTCGTTCAGATCTCAAGCCCGAGCCGAAACTCGAACCCAGAACCTTCAAATTAACAACCCAACACTGTACTATTAGGTTATTCTCGCCGGTAATTGCATTGAATATAGACAATTTTCACGGTTACAAAGAATGAAGCAAGTCCTTTAATTATTTTAGTCCGCGTTGAAGAGTTTAATTGAGTGTCAATATTTGTACCATAAATTACGTCACTGTGAGAGAAATTTAATGTTGGGTTGTTTAGCTTCCTTCCCAATATCTAAGGTCATGTGACAGGGGTGGGGGGGGGCTTTACGTGGAATCTGAACCACGGGTCACTACATCATCTCGAAACAAATAAATGTAATGTTGGGGTTATTTAACTTCCTTCGCAACATCTAAGGTCATATGACGGAGGGAACCTACAGCTTTACGTGGGATCCAAACCACGGGTCGCTACAGTCTGGTCGCGGAGGACGGTATTCCATCCAACTACTACCCAGACTCATTGTCGCTTAACTTCGCTGATCGACGGGAAGCGATGTTACAACATGTATGAAAGTGGCCAGGACGTAGCTCTCACTGTGAGGGAAATATACACCAGAATGCTACGAAGTGAAAATTATTTTAATGTCTCCCATAAGTATTCGAGTCTTTTATTTACCAATTGTTTCTTATTCGAAAGGGTACAGGCACGATGCTCATTCTTAGCAATGACATCTTCTAAAGTTTATTTTATTTACTTATTACGTAAATATCATTTAGTCATAAAGTGTTTCTTAATGTTAATATTATTCAAATTTTAAGAAAAATTAGAAAGTTTGCCCTAAAAATTTAACGTTTTCTGTTTTTATTTCTTGAATAGGCCATGATTCTAATGGTATGAAAGGAATAGGAATGCTCGTTGAAGGATTTCAAGATGTTGCTCTCTTACTCAATTGTCTTAACAATGACCCTCGACCCCCATTAACCGAGAGACAAAACGAAAAGGCCATGATGGCAGTCCGCGACACCCGAAAATCAAAATCGAACAAACCTTTGAAACTTCATAAAGAAAATGAAAATTGGTCTCTACCTCTCAAGTATCTTAAGGACTCGTTGATACTGAAAGACGGTAGTGAACAAAAGTCCTTCTGTCCCCCGAGAAGGGCTTGTAGCGAGAGGGGCTTGAGTCCTTTCACCTCTTTTACTACGCATACTCTCCCCGTATGCATTCACCACCATTTGTACCGAGATTCGAGGAAGCTACGTACCCCAGTTAGTCGCCACAACGTGACAGACGATTTCTCCCACCTCGCATGCAAGTGTGGAACATATTACACTGTAGATTCGAAAGGAAGGTCAGGCAGGATTCGAACTTCGAGAGAATTCCAATGCAGTTCATGTAACTCTAATGATGGGGAAGTATTTTTGAAAAGGAAAACGAGAAGTAATTCCCTTCAGTGTGACTGTTTGACACTTCAGAGGACAGAGAAATCGTCGCAAATCAATATGTCGTGCCTTAACTAAAAATAAATAAGTTAGTGGAGATTTCTTATCGTATGTGGAAGGTTAGAAGAGAAATTTTCGGCGCAAATAAAGTAAATGAATAAATAAAATAGATTAAAATATTACAGACATGAAGCTCGAGTCTAATTTTCATCTCCTACGATTTTCCTTACTAGAAATTCAAAAACAAAGGAAATCTCTAAAATGATTTTAGTTTAAACTGACTTGAATTTAATCACGCATAAATATTTCCAGCTGATGTCTTTTATACAATACTGATGTTAAATTTATTAATAAAATCTTTTTAAAACCGTGGTTTTTGAACCGCCATCAATATATATATATATATAGGGTGAACCAAATGTAGGTGGACAGTAAATGATAACGTTTATTTTGAGAATACATATTTAATTTTTTTGTATACTATAATACAAAATAAAATTTAAATAAATTTAGTTATAATATTTAATATAATAAAACACAAACACCATAGTTATAATGAACACCATAGTTATAATATAATATAACACAAACCGTATTCAACCTACTGTCCACCTACTTTTGGTTCACCGTGTATATATATATATATATATATATATATATAATATATAATATATATATACATACACAGAGGGTGTTTCAGGAGGAAAGGTCAATACGTCGGGAGGTGATAGTATCGGTCATTGTGAGAAAAAAGTTCATATGAACATGTCTAATTCTGAATGGTTACGGAGATAGAGCTGTTTGAATCTGATGCGCGCGCAGCTCTTCCTCCCCCCGCAGTGGTCCCATTCAATGGCCACCAAGGTCTCCAGACACCTCTCCCTCTCTCCGTTAGATTATTGTTTGTGGGGGTGGATGAAAAGTCAAGTTTACAAAAAAAAGGTGGATACACGAGACGAATTGCTCGCGCGCATTTTGGATGCTGCTGCCCGCATAAAGGAACGTCAAGATCAACTCAGACGAACAACACGCGATCTTCGCACACGAGTTGCAAAGTGCATTGAGGTTGACGGTGGGATTTTCGAAAACGTATTGTAAACTGTAACAAATTTGTCATTTCTGTATCTGATACCATTCAAAATGCCAATGTTTAAACATTAAATGTTAGAAACAGTAATTGGTTTCTTTTTTTTTGATTACCATTAACAATGCTTTTGTATCTGTAGATTCAAACAGCTCTCTCTCCGTAACCATTCAGAATTAGACACATGTTCATATGAACTTTTTTCTCACAATGACCGATACTATCACCTCCCGAAGTATTGACCTTTCCTCCTGAAACACCCTGTATATATATAACCTTTGGTTAGTTTCCGCCCGAATTGTTCATTCTGACGAAGGTCAAGCTTTTCACTCCACCTTAGACCTACAGTTTAATGTGGAATCCGAACCACGCCCCACCAGCAGCCCAGCGTCTTAACCACTAGGCCACCCAGGGTACCCAGTTATCTACCAACCACTTTCTTTATTGTGTGGAGGGATGAACAGCTGGGTTTTGCTGCGCGCCGGCTGCCGTCAGCGGGTTTCGATCCCGGGGCCGATGGATTCGTAGTCAGCGATGCTAACCACTATACCACTATATATATATATATATATATATATATATATATATATATATATATAATATATATGTGTGTGTGTGTGTGTGTGTGTGCATGGAAAAATGAAACCACCTCGAATATTAAATTCACTATGGTCCGAAAAAGTAATAGTAAATAGTAATGATAAATCCTTCTATCTGTGTCTTCATCTCTAATTTCCTTTCCTTTCTGGACGATCTATAGCCGCGGTTGTAGATGGCCACTGTTCTTCTCCTAAAGCTGTCAACAGTGGTGTTCCTCAGGGTTCTGTCCTGTCACCCACTCTTTTCCTTTTATTTATTAATGATCTTTTAATTCTTCGCGTGGGGCGGCTATGAGGCACCTGACCTCTGATCTTTCTGCTATCTCTGATTGAGGCAGAGAAACCCTTGTGCCTTTAAATGCCTCAAAAACTCAGTTCCTCCATCTGTCCACTCGTCACAATCTCCCACACAACTATCCCATCACCTTCAACAACACACAACTCAATCGTTCTCTTCTTTTAACATTCTTGGCGTTTCCTTTTCACATGATCTTTCCTGGAAAGATCACATATACTCTCTTTTCAAAACAGCTTCTAAGAGGTTAGGTGTGCTGTACCGCCTCCGCAGTTTCTTCACCTCAGCTCATTTGCTGTCTCTGTACAGGGGTCTTGTCAGCCGTACTTGACCGGGCTTTTCGTCTCATCAATTTCCCGCCTCTTACTGACTGTCTTCAATCCCTCTCTCTTCGCCGCAATGTTGCCTCACTCTCTCTTTACTCTCGCTATTATAACGGACATTGCTCTTTTGAACTCTCTAACTGCATGCCTCCTCCTTTAAGGAGAGCACGCAGCAGCACCAGACTTTCGACACTTTCTCATTCCTTTTCTGTCCAACTCTCTAACGCAACGGTTAATCGGTATTTTCAATCTTTCATCTACTTAACTGTTAAACTTTGGAACTCTCTTCACCAATCTATCTTTCCACCTGTATATGACCTACAATCTTTGAAACGCAGTGTTTAGGTATCTCGAAAACCCTGGACCTTGATTTTGGCTCTCTTCTTCTTCTATTGGGGGGGGGGGGGAGGAAGCGCTTTTACTGTCATTCGCCCATGGGGCCCCTCCTTCCTGCATAAAAAAAAATAGAAAGTTTTTCTTTTTCAGGAAGGAAGCCCAACGCGGGCAACGGGTCACAATTAAAGAGACCCCAAAATATAGAATTATTACTATTTTGAGGGTGTCTATTCTGAATTTAGCGTAGACTAAAAAATTTGATGGAAATTCATTTCATTTTATATATATACAGTATATATATATTATATATATATATATATATTTATATATATATATATATATATATATGCACTAAAATCACAGAATAACACGTGATCTTATTAATAAGCAAACAACCACAGGGAAAAGGAAAAGGAAACACGAAGTCCGAGCGCTTTCGTGATATATTCACATCTTCAAGGAGAAACAGAAAATATTTTCTGTTTCTCCTTGAAGATGTGAATATATCACGAAAGCGCTCGGACTTCGTGTTTCCTTTTCCTTTTCCCTGTGGTTGTTTGCTTATATATATATATATATATATATATATATTATATATATGTGTGTGTGTGTGTGTGTGTGTGTGTGTGTGTGTGTTACATACAGATTGTGTATGAAACAAGGAACTCTTCTGGGAAAATTAAATCCACTAAAGTCCGAATAAGTAATGGTAAGTGACAAATACTATAGGTTTTCTTTTTCATGATGGAAGCCCAATGCGGGCAACGGGTCACTAGCAAAAATACCCAAAATATAGCTTCCTTCATCAGCCATCTGCCAAGTAGACAGGAGCCAGCTTTGTGACAGGGTCTAGGGTTTAAAGCTAACCTAGACAATCGCATTCAGAACCTCAACATACGTAAGAAACTCGTTGCATTTACGTCGGATTTAGTTGCCCATGTTGGACTTCCATCATGAAAAAGCGTGTTGGACTTCCATCATGAAACAGAAAAACTTTTGTACCCGGTATTCACCATTTACTATTACTTATTAGGACCATAGTGGATTTAATATTCCAGAAGGGTTCCTTGTTCCATGCATAGTCTGTGTATTACATAAAAGTTATCTCAGGCAGTGGTGTAGTGGCAAATTTGGCAGGAGCTCTAAGGAAATACCGGCATGTTGGTACATAATTTTAAATTCTGCTATTATTTCCTTGTACCGTACATCAGTTAATCAGGTTACTTCCCAGCACTACACCCCTGATCTCAGGGGACCATTCTGAATTGTATTATATATATATATACACAAAGGAATACAAAGAATACCGAACAGCAACAGACTGGCTGGTTCCTACAAGGCTGTCTGTCAAAGGAGGAAGGTTAAAAAATGTAAAAATTTGAAAGACCAATGAAAATTTTAAAGGAAAGCAAAGAAGGAGGTTGGAAGAAAGGAGGAAAATTTAAAGATAAGTGAAAACTTTAAAGCAAAGAGGAGAGAAACCAAACGAAAACCAGTTTCTTGCACTTTTGCATCATTATTATTACCCCAAATTTACCGACAAACATGTATACATGTTAGGTTAGTTAATGCACATTTGAGGATAATTATCATACACCGGAAATCAGTATTTGTTATCTGAAAAATTAATTATTTGCTTTAAATGTATTAATTAATTAATTAATTATTATTAATTATATGGTAATCCATTATGAAAGAACGTCGATAAGGATTTTTATCCGTTTGCTAATTGTAATGAAGATTTTAAATTTTTATTTAAAACTATTAGTTACTCTCAATTGTTTAAGATCTCCAAAATATATTCAATTTTATTGATATATCTTTATAATTTATTAAACTTTTAAATAACTTCGGATAAAAAACATTTTACATTATTAAAAGCCCAATTCAGAATTTTTTATCGTATCGTACGCAAAATATCGCATATTACTATTAAATTTTAAGTTATCTCTTAAAGATCATATCAAAATTAAATTAAATTGCGCACACTTTAAAATAATTAAATTTAATAAATTAAATTAAAATCTACAACAAAATTTGAGGGAGCAAATTAATTTTTTGAGAAATGTTTAGCTTCCACAAACAGTATAAAAAAAAAAATGGAGAAAATATGGCAACAATTCTTATCTTCTCTCTGGCAACTTCAAACATTTATTTATTGGCAGCTATACCCTGAGGTTAGACACGCCTGTTCTAGGAAAAGCGCAATCAGTTTTGCGAGTACTTCTGTATGGAAAGTGGTTAATTGAGTGGATTTCATTGCAAATATGTTTTGCAAAGATTGTGTCAAGTAATTTTATTTCAATATCTAAGAATTACAGTGCATTTTTTCGGTAACTTTGTCTCCGAGTAAATATAGAAGTAAAGGTAAGTCGTCAAACCACAAATACAGATGGAGTAAGTACTAGTCAGGAGTGTTAGGCTATGCGGTTGGGCATGGCCTTGGATTTACTAAAAGGATTATGGATATGCGTTATGAATTGAAAACATAGTTACGCATTACTCTGTAACTATTGAAGGCCAACATCAAACAGTAATGTTACAATTTTACAGTAAAAACTTTTTTAAATGATTATTTTCTAGGTAGAGTTTAGGTTCTATTATTTAAAGTTATTACGATTACAAGCAGCCAAATCTTTAAATAAGAGAAGTGATAAAGAACCCCATTCTTATACTTTCATTTTCTCTCTACTCGTAGGCCTAATCTTAATTAAATTTATTTGACGTTTCTGAAGAGAGAATTTCCGAAAATTTAAATTATAATAAAGGATGAAGATAGACCCTAGGCCTAGGACTATGTTCTTTTAAGTTTTAATATCCCCAATAAGAAAAGCCTTATAAATAGGTCATAACACAACGTGCATTTCTGTCTTACAATAGGCCTAATCGAAAATTTTCTTCCTCGGCGACCAACCTTGGTTCAAAATTCTCTTATCAGCAGTGATAAAAACGACTAAAATGATTTACTGTTCAGCCTGCCCATTGTAGTTTGTTCTTGGAATATGACGCCGTTCTCATCCGTAGTTCATGAATAATGCTTAGAACTAGGGATGCACTGGGTACCGGATCACGATCCGGTATCCGGCCGATCCGGCCACTTCTCCAGTATCCGGCCGGATACCGGATAATTAATTAACATTTTAATCACATTTTGTTGATAAAAAAGTAAAACTTTACGAAACGTATATCAATCGATAGAGCAGAAAAATTGGTGCAAACAGGTATGTATCATTTTGAAAATATTAGAAAATAACAGTTATAACCAGGGCTGTGGAGTCGGCACATAAAAAACCGACTCCGACTCCTCAATTTTTTGTCTATCCGACTCCGACTCCGAAGGTATATTAATTCTAAATCTGCTATGATGATAATTACACAAGAGGCATTTCATCACCACCACGTGAAGCATCATCATCTGTGGTCATTGTTACGGTAACTTTGTCTGTAGTAAAGAATCTTGTAAGTGGTGCTTGTCGTTCAGTAGATTTCTGATCTTTTGTTAACTTTGAAGTAGTTGGAAGGTTTTTATTACTATCTTTCTCAATGACAACTTCTAAAATTTTGGGATGGAAACACTGCAAATGTCTCTTCAAATTTGATGCTCTGGTTGGTGCATTTTTATCAGAGCCAGTAAAACCACTGATTTTTGCTTCACATAATTTTTCATCATCATCATCATCTTCTATGATACACTGACACACGAAATGTTTCCCATCTGTGGTTATTGTAAAATATTAAAAAACTGCAGACTTTGTTGGAAGTGTCTTTGCCATTGTGAAAGGGGTTTTAGACTTGAAAGTTAAAAACTTATGAAATTTAGAAAGAACTCGAAATTAAATAAGCATTAAAAATAAAAAATATTATCTGAAAAGAAAAAATGAATTAATGGCATTAGTGTCTGAAATGGAAAACATTGTGTTTATTATTTAAGTGGTTTAACCACCATAGCTGCCAGTGATATCACACACAAAAACATATTTTATTAAAATTTATATTGAGGTTGGAGTCGGAGTCGGTACATTTTTACCGACTCCGACTCCAGCACCACCAAAATTGCTTCCGACTCCACGACTCCACGACTCCGACTCCACAGCCCTGGTTATAACACTATGAAGATGTTACTAGGCCTATCATAGCTTACACCATTTGGATCTTTTCCGTTTCATGTATCAGGTCATCCCATAAGTAATGTCGTTTTTTACGATAGATTAAGTTTAAACTAGTCCTACTCGGTTTAAGCATAAATTTTCCGAAGGTTATATCTAAGAGGAGATCTATCGTGTTTCGCTACATACTTTACAGACCTTGACCAGTGAAGACGTGTGTTTACTTTACAGACCTTGACCAGTGAAGACGTGTGTTTTACTTTATGTGAACCCGTCATTAACATGGCGGTATCAGAAGAGCATATCAGGCATATAATGCTTTACGAGTTCAAAAAAGGGAATAGTGCTACTGAAGCAACGCGAAACATTCAGGAAGTTTATGGCAACGATATTCTGCATGTGAGGGAATGTCAAAGATGGTTTCAAAAGTTTAGGAATGGTGACTGCTGTTTGACAGATGCAGCACGCTCTGGACGCCCTTGAAGAAGACTGTTCAACAACTGTCGAAGAATTGGCCCAGAAACTCAATTCATCCCCGTCCACCATCCATCGACATTTGCAACAACTCGAGAAAATGCCTAAGTTAGGAAAATGGGTGCCACATGAATTGTCGGTCGACAATCTGAGGGTGCGGGTAAACATTAGCACAGCTCTTCATTCCCGTGAACTCCAAGATCCGTTTTTGCAACGTTTAGTGACTGGTGATGAAAAGTGGATACTGTACCAGAATGTTAAGCGCCGTCGACAGTGGGTTTGTGCCAGAGAACCAGCGACACCACAGCCAAAACCAAATCTTCACCCTCGGAAGGTGTTGCTTAGTGTTTGGTGGGATAAAGGTGGTGTAATACACTTTGAAACCTTACCACACAACCAAACAATCACCGCTCAAGTCTACTGTCAACAACTGGATCGATTGAACACTGCACTAAAAGAAAAGAGACCTTTGGTTAATCGGAAAGGAATCGTGTTCCACCACGACAACGCACGTCCTCATACCGCTCGGATCACTTCTGCAAAAATTGAGGAGCTTGGGTGGGAAAAACTTCCACATCCTCCATATTCTCCAGACCTTGCGCCTTCAGATTATCATCTCTTCAGGAGTCTGCAAAACTATCTTGACGAGAAACAGTATACTTCTTTAGATGACCTGCACACCAGTCTTTGTACGTTTTTTGCCTCAAAACCGCCTGAATTTTATAAACATGGCATTGAAAAGCTTGTAGGACGTTGGCAGAGTGTCATTCATTCCGATGGAAAATATATACTAGATTAAGAAGTTTCAGTAGAGTTTTTTTTTGTCCTTCAAATTCCGATCTAAAAAATGACATTACTTATGGGATGACCTGATAGTTTCCGATTTTGTTGAAAATATATTTAATGTAGGTCAACTGAATGCCCGGTTAGGTCAACTGTACGCCCTTGACGATTGGTTAGGTTAAGTTGATATATTTTCGTTAAAACTAACGAAAATATCACGACTTAACCTAACCAATCATCAAGGGCGTACAGTTGACCTAACCGGGCATTCTGTTCTAAGCCTACTAGTAACACATATCCTAATTAATTAAATTTAAAACTTAGCAAATCATCAACTATCTTATTTTTGTTGTATCAAAATATACTAAAAATAATTCAAAACTTATTGGTCTTATAAGAAGGCAGTACAGTATAAATTAAATAATCTACTATATTATTGTGCATAATACCTAGAGAAAAAGATCCTTTAACCTGGTGGAACCATATATGAATCATATATCAGAATATCCATCATTAAAGAAACTTGTATTTAAGTGCTCCACCCACCTCACTCACTTCTGAGAGATTATTTAGTGCAGCAGGCAAAATTTATGGTGAAAACAGGAACCGTTTGTTGCTGAAAATGCTGAGAAACTTCTTTACATGATGAAAAATATGAAATTATTGAAACCATAATGAAAAATATAACTATATATTTTCACAGTTATATTTATCACACATTTATCATTTACAGTTAATAGTTATATATTAAGAAAGAAAATGTTTTTGTCTATATATATATATATATATATGCTGCAAACCCACAAGGAAAAAGAAAAACGATTCCAAGGCCTTTCGTGTAGCTTTGAATACACGAAAGGCCTTGGAATCGTTTTTCTTTTTCCTTGTGGGTTTGCAGCATTCATTCATTTCACGTGTTTTATTGTGAAATTCATCCCATATATATATATATATATATATATATATATATATATATATATATATATATATATATAAATGAACAATGAATAATTCCTACATTCATATAATTCTTATGTTCATTCGTATACTTCGTATATTTATATAATCCTTATATTTTTATTCATATATTAATTTGACATATAAAGACCAAAATCGTATAACGCTGACACGAGTTTGGATAAATTTTTTATTTGCTTTCTATTTTAGAATTGGTGAATTATTCCTTTTTTAAACTACTTATTCATTTAGTATAAAGCCCAAAATCGCATACCGCTGACACAAGTTTGGATACATTGTTGATTTGCTTTCTATTTTATAATTGGTAAATTATTTCTTTGTAAACTACTTGATAATTTTTTTAGATTTATAGATTTAGTAATCTTGTTAAATTCTGCAATGTTCATTTCTTGTATACATTCTCTCTTCGTTGTAAAAGATGAAGTCATGTTCTGCTTTACGTTTTGAATCTTAAGCATTTAATTTTTGCTCGTGTGCATGTTTGATTGTAATTCGGGGTAGAAGGCATATTCCAATTTTCATTTTTAGTTAACTCGGCAAATCCTGATAACATCAGATCTGTCAGTATGTGGTTTAAAATAAAAATATGGCTTCCTCTTGCTTAGCAGTCTAGACATTGCTACAGCAAAAATATTTGTTTTGTTTTTAAATGTTTTGCAAAGTAAATCAGCCTATTGAGAATAAAAAAAACAAAAACAGATCAGCATTAAATAATAATGTCAGTAAAAAATTTAGTATAAAAGCCCATAAAATTTCTCCAATGGTCATTCTGATTCTTACTGATCTGACTTAGAGGCTGAGCATTACCTGTAACATTTTAGCAGTGAAATATAGTGAGAAATATCTTTGTCTTCTCCTTCGAGCCTTACTCTCTTCAGAGAACGTAGTCTTAAATAGAGAAAAATAATTTCCCGATACGTTATAAGAAGAATCAGGGAACCTTCAGAAAAATTAGCCAGCCTCAAGAAGAAATCGGAGAGTAGTATAGCAGAAACTACTGCGATTCCCTATACGGTACCAGCTACTCCAGAGTTACAAATCCGTTAGGTGGTTAGGTGGCAGCAACGGATTTGTCACTCTGGAGTAGCTGGTACCGTATAGGGAATCGCAGTAGTTTCTCATATATATATATATATATATATATATATATATATATATATATATATATATATATATAGAGAGAGAGAGAGTTCGTCTAATTTTTGGTTTATGGATTTTTTTTTATTGAATAAACAAAATTGCTAATCTGCATTATTTTAGGAGAATAATGATTTTGTAAAATTAGTAGGAACCATAAAAGTTTATTAAACCACAAGTTAATTGCAAGTTTTAAAATTTTATGCCCTTAAGAATACATGATCCGGCCAAATATCCGGAAATTATCCGGTATCCGGCCATTTCTTGATCCGGCCGGATTATCCGGCAAAAATTAAAAGCCGGATATCCGGTATCCGGTTATCCTGCTATATTGTGATCCGGTACATTACACTAGGTTAGGTGGTCGCTTTGGTTGGTTAGTTATTTTCCACGTGACCAACTTTCGGCCATTCAGGGGTTAAAAAAAACTGGTGGCTCCGAAACTGAATATTTGCCTTTTTGGCGGACATCGGAATAACGCACACCATCTCCAAAAACATTTTCTTTTTCCATAACTTTGATTTATAAATCCAAGAAGTTATGGAAAAATAAAATGTTTTTGGCGTTTGATACCACAAAGGTTAATTGAATGCCGGTTAGGTCAACTGTATGCCCTTGACAATTGGTTAGGTTAGTCGTGATATTTTCGTTAAAACTAACGAAAATAACAACTTAACCAATTGTCAATGGCATACAGTTGACCTAACCAGGCCTTCAATTTTTTTTTTAGAACAATTTTTTCTAAAAAGTTTATTTCTTAAGATTTAAAATGAGCATATGCTGAAACGTATAAATCCAAGAAGTTATGGAAAAATAAAATGTTTTTGGAGATGGTGTGCGTTATTCCGATGTCCGGCGCCTTTTTTTTTTTTTTAAACCATTGTATGTATTCTAATTAAATAGTAAAAGAAATGACGTTTGAAAATGTTCGTCATTTTAACAGAAGTCTCTGCATAAGGAGGCAGTAAGGTGGCCATTTTGCAAACTGAAAAAGAGGACTCGTTTATGAAAAACTTTAATTCGGTGTAAATACTTTTTTAAACAAATTTTATAACTAAATGATAAGCGAAACAGTATTTTAACTTTCGTTTATTTGATTAAATCTAATTTTTTCGTTTTCATACGTTTTTCAGTCATAAAAAAGGACTGTATCATTTAATACCGAACGTACTACCGGCCACCCTCTCTAACCAATTTGCATTCAGAACGCTGGGTTAAAGATTAAGAATTG
Organism: Bathynomus jamesi; assembly: GCA_023014485.1. Taxonomy (NCBI): domain Eukaryota; kingdom Metazoa; phylum Arthropoda; class Malacostraca; order Isopoda; family Cirolanidae; genus Bathynomus; species Bathynomus jamesi. The sequence goes on along the minus strand of JAJOZX010000367.1, from coordinate 896,655 downwards.
TCCAATCAGGGATATGTTTCGTTTCTTCCAGAGGCTACTAGTGTTGCCAGATTTTAAATATCAAACTATGGGACAGCTACTGGTTGGATCGTGAAACTTTGGTTAGCATTCGGTTATTCCACGCTACTAGTCTACATTTAAATACTTCACTTCAAAGTATGTCACTGCACCGCAAATATATGTGGGATAGACTCGATGTTCGAAATAGGGCAATGTATTTCGGGGGGTCAGAACTTGTATGAGACTCACCGTGTCACTCGCGCGCATGTAGCCCAACAATATAGGCTTATAATTGAGGATTTACCTATTACAAAGAAAGAAACCAGGTGATAGTCCACTGTAATAGTTGTGAAAAGCAAGGATGTTATAAAAAAATTCAAAATATACGGTACTTCCAGAGTATATTTACCTAAAGCAAAAGAAAACAACATAATTGTACAATGACATCATCATAGGAATGATGAGATTTCAGATTTCTTCAACCTACTGCAAAATATTCTGGTAGTACAATGCATTATACCATAGCATAGGCCTATTAGAAAATTAATATATTACATATAAATATTTACAGGGGTTTTTACAGGACCCACCCTGGGTCCCCTTGGACAGCACATTTCCATAGGTCTCATGTAGATTTAGGGGGGTCAAATCCCCCTGAAAACATTATATTATTATTTCATTTGTAAATTCTAGTTTAATAAATGTTTACGACAAAAAAAAAAGTATTTTGTATGAAAGTGAGGTGTGAAAATTCTTTCCCGTAGAGACCCTATATACTATAGATTAATTATAGAATAGATACTCTAGTTCGCAATATTTGGCAACTCGGCCGAAGTTATGGAAACATTTAATCTTTTTTTACGTATTTAGAGATAAAATTAAGCTATTTTCTCGAAGTTGGTGTATTATGTACGCACAACACATTCAGAATGCTCACATTTACACTCGGAAACAATTACAATTTTATTTTCCATGAAAATATATGAAAAAAATTACTGCTTCCACTAATTTTTTCCTGACAGAAACAGTTGCTGGTAATTTTCTCAGTTCAGTCGGCTTTCAGAATATGGAGAAAATATGTCATTATTATGGCATTATTATCTGCCAATATTATTATCCGGAGAAAAAATCTGCTGCTTAAATAAACCGGTGTCCCGTCTATTCCATCAAAATCTACCGAATACCTAGTCCGTTCAGGATTTTCATTCGTAATTTTTCATACACCTAACCGCATTAAACAGCTGATAAGCTATTTATAAAAAATGGAAAAATTAATTTTAATGACCAACTGAAATATAATATATATACACCGAGTGTCCCAAAAGTCAGTTTACCGAAGAAAATGTTCTCCTAAGGTGAGTTTACTACAAAGAAAAAACTTTTCATAAATATATTTACAAAACATAAGAAAACAAAGAAAAAAAATTTCTGAAACATATTTACAAAACATGAGAATAGTTCTGGTTACAATAACTGTTCAAAATGTTGTTCATGTTGTTCAATGCACATCTTGTATCTGTCAACGGTTGACCGGCAAATTGCTTTACATAGTTCCTTATCATTGCTTAAGAGCTGGAATTCTTCACAAATGTAGTCTTTAAGGTCCTGAAGACATGCTGGCTTTTTGCTGTAAAAAAAAATTGTCATAATGTTTAGAATAATCATCAGGAGAAAACATTTTCCTCGGTAAACTGAGTTTTGGGACACCTTATTTATATATATATATATATATATGTGTGTGTGTTGTATACCGCTCATTCGGCATCGGCACCGGCATCGGCCAAATTTAGCCGATTCTCTCACCGATTCTTTGGCATTTTTAAATTTTCATTACAAGACAAAAATCTATATTTATGGAAAATTGAACAGACAAATAACACTATGATAATTTGTACTCATTTCAAAGTGTAATTATATGAAAATATTTTACATTCACGAAAAAGGGAAAGCTTAATAAGTTAGTTGCTCATTGTTGAAAAAAAGAAAATACCTTCAACATAAGGAAAAAAAATTACTTTAAATATTAGTACAGTATTCAGTTTATGAAACAAATAAAATTACTGTATTTTATCATTTTACTGAGTAATAAAACTTTTTCTCACCATTTTAGCTAAGAGTAACAAATTCTGGTACTGTATAATGTGGAGTGAGCTAAGGAAAAGCATTTAAACAAATTTGAAATGTAAAAATATGAAAATTGAAAGTTTTCACATTAGATTAGTAAAATTTATGAAGGAAATTAGTGTAGAGGATAGCCAAAACAATCTTTCAGATTGTGATAGAAGCATAAAAGGATGAAACCATTTGACATCAACAAAAATGAAAATGGCGAATAAAATTCAAGATGGCCGCCAAAGAACGCTTGAATATTAGTAATTCCCATGTTTATACTTATGAAACTAAATTATTTCAACTTTTATTCGTGCATTTTCTTACAGAACAATTTATTGCATCATATTTACGAGAACATTGCTGTACAGTTGCCCACAGAAGTTCGTTTACATTCTACGTGTATATTATGGTTGTAGAGATCTGGTAGCACTGTATGATTAAGGCATACCAGATTTTTTAGCGGCTCAAATTACTAAGCTTTTAAAATATTTGATGAATCGATGAATCTTTACCATACAGTGTCACCAGACCTCTAGGCTCATGATATACACCGAGGGTATAACTGAACTCCTATGGACAACTGTACAGTCAGGGACAAGTAATTTTGGGACACCGATATTTATTTGCTTCGACTCGACAGTCGAATGAACCCGTTGTTGTAGAGATCCAAGACTACACATAAATGTTTCCTATTACCATGAGCATCCCACCACTGCGAGGGTGGACTAGATGTCCCAGAATCACTTGTCCCCAACTGTACACACCCTATTTGATAAAAATATACATTATATACAGCTACCAGAAAAGTAAACGAATGTGTAAATGTGTTAATTGTGATATAGACAGTTTGATTGCATCACATACATGGTATTTATTCATGACAAGGGCAACTGCAAAGAGACGTACATGGCAAAGATCGCTTACATGTACAGCTTCCACCACACGCACTTTTGCAGCCACATTTTTTTAGTTCCTTACAGGCATCAGCTATACGGCTTTTGTCATTCCAGTGAATGAACCAGGTGCCATCAGATCCTTTTTCCCAGCCCCATTCACTAGGAGATGGCAATTGCATAATGGGTTTGAGGGTTTGACCCCATACATAGCCTGCTTGGTAAGCCGCTAGAAGACTGTGCTGCTTAAGGAATCCTCTGTTGAGGGATTGAATCATATTGTTTGTTCATCTGAGTAAACTGTTCTTTCTAGCTTTTGTCTACTTAAGTTTATGCCTAGATTTATCATATGCCAAAAACTGTAAATTTTGCAGAAATGAAATGTGTTTTCAATTATTTGTTTAGTTGGGCAGTTGCTGAGGAGTACAAATGCAGCAGTGGCACTGGGAAAATTATTCCATGTTTGGAAAAATATCTTCTTGCCTTTGAGTCCTGACACTGTGTCACAGCCACTAAAAACATGGAAGAAGGGCAGACTTTTGCATCGTTCTGATTCTAACTTCTCAACTTCAAATCCTCCTCATATAACTTATCAAACACAGCTGCTGCAATCACTACAATATCTGTATCATTTGACAAAATGGCAGCACGCTTCACATCATTGTTCATGACAGCATGGGCTACATGAACAAATAATCGGGTGTTTGCCTCCTCATGGTTACAGTAAAGGTCAGAAGTTGAGGCGTTCTCTGAATTAGAGACGGCCAATTCACCTTTGGAAGTAAACACTAAGTTTTCCTTCGCTACTTCCTTTAAACTCTGTCAGGAATGGATACAATTCCTTTTTAGTGTCATTATTTTGTAGGAAGCTCGGCCAGTTCTTGGGCACTTTTCCCTCACTAGTCACTCTCCTTCTGCTTCCCCTACCTCTTGTAAGTCTAGTGTATGACTTTAGATTAGTCGAGCTGTAAATATCAAATACAACATCTGTTCGCTTGTGCTTACTGGCATAGCTGTTGACTCTCCCTACAAAGTCTTCCTCTGCATAGTTCTTGAAGGTAAATTCCTTCGGCTTCACAATATGTGCCAGACATTACCCACCAATAGCTATGAACTCAACCTCAGGTTGTACAAACTGTGCTGGTGTAAAAGTTTCTAGACATGTCAACAAATCTGCTTTGTTAGTTTTGTACAACTCTCCGTTAGAACTGAGTGCTGCAGGATTTATCTGATTTTCATGTTCGAAAAACATGTCCAGATCTACCTGTCGTGTTTGACAGGATATGAATAGATTTGAAAACAAATTCACGCTGTCAAACCAATGGCCCCACCGTCTCCTTTGATCAGTGCGTTATTTTGTTCATGGGCCTGGTCTATTGCAATGCCAGAAAACATTCGATCTGTCTTACGAATTACAAAGTTACCCTTTTTGAACTGCTCGTGGACATCTGGGAATTTCCTTTCAAGTAGCAACATGTCAATGAGATGAACAGTTAGCCATCTGGAGTAGTGTGTATTGTCATTACTGAAGAAGTATGGCAAAAGAGCTAAAATTGCTTCCTTGTAGGCTTCAAAATAACCCTCTCAGAGAACAAATAAAAGCTAGAATTTCTAGCTCTGTTGTAAGGATCATCTCCCAGCGTGGCCGGTCGATTCGCCGACAGACATTTTGCCGACGGACGTTTCGCCGACGGACATTTCGCCGAACGGACGATTCGCCGAACGGACGATTCGCCGAACGGACGATTCGCCGAACGGACGATTCGCAGAACGGACTGTCATTAATAAAAAAAACAAATATAATTTAAATACGAAAATTAGTTGTTAACTTTTATAATTTAAGTCTTGCGTTTGTGCCTTTATAGTTTAAGCTATTCTGAAACGTTTGTTCGTTTGTTGCCTTTTTTAAATCTTAGTAACTTATGTCTTAGGTTTTCGCACTAAAATTGCAGTCCTGGAACTTTTACATTGTTCACTGTTCAGTAACCCACAATGCCTCTTCAATTTATTGATTCAGATAAAGGCCATAAAAAGTTAGTACACCCTTGACGATTGGTTAGGTTAAGTCATGATATTTTCGTTAGTTACTGTTAAAACACGAAAATATCACGACTTAACCTAAACCAATCGTCATTTTTTTTAATAATATTAGTAATAGTTTCTCTAGACAAATTGTATCTGTAGACAAATTATTGTAGTTAAATTGTATCTGTAGACAAATTATTGTAGTTAAATTGGGGTCTTTTCCATTTTATGGGAACCACCATTTTTTTAAATAAATATATTGTTCTGAAACATTTTTTTATGCTGATTCCAAATATATTATTCTTTTGCAGGAGAAATACAAAATAAGAAAGTTATAGTCATTAATATTTTATTATTTATACGATATTTCTTTATTTTCTCATATTGCATAGTTTAGGTTAGTTAGGTTAGGTTAGTTTAGTTAGGTTAGGTTGTTTAAAACTTAATTACCTCTCTAAAGTAATTATAATCCACGATTGTTCCATGGGAGATGCCGAATTCCTTTTCGCAAAATTTGATCGTTGTATACTCTTGAGACCAACAATACATTAATGAAATTATAGTTTCAAGAGGTAGTTTTGAATCCTCTAGCCAAGTATTCTTGCGTACAGACATTTTCTCGGCACGTTTGTTTTGAACACCGCCATTCCATTGAGCATTTACTGTCGTTCTTTTGGTTATCGACATTTCGTGTTTTTTATTACATTGTTTGGTTTTAGGAATAACATCATTCTGTGTAAAAACTTAATGCATCTTCTTCACATGTAATATTTCTTGCTAGCCAAATTAAGTTATAATTTTCCATATTGTCAAGTCGAAGCAAATATTTTCATTCAAGGTAAATTAACAACTGATTCGAACTATTAGAAATAGGCTATTAGGCCCTAACTGAGCTTACGATGACGTTATCGTACAAATGACGTCATCGTGGCATATATAAATAATAAAAATTTATTGACTATAACTTTATTTTTTATTTCTGAAAAAGAATAATATATTTGGAATCAGCATAAAAAATGCTGTAAAACCATGTATTTATTTAAAAAAAATGGTGGTTCCCATAAAATGGAAAAGATCCTTAAATTGTATCTGTAGACAAATTATTGTAGTTAAATTGTATCTGTAGACAAATTATTGTAGTTAAATTGTATCTGTAGACAAATTATTGTAGTTAAATTGTATCTGTAGACAAATTATTGTAGTTAAATTGTATCTGTAGACTAATTGTTGTAGTTAAATTGTATCTGTAGACTAATTGTTGTAGTTAAATTGTATCTGTAGACTAATTGTTGTAGTTAAATTGTATCTGTAGACTAATTGTTGTAGTTAAATTGTATCTGTAGACTAATTGTTGTAGTTAAATTGTATCTGTAGACTAATTGTTGTAGTTAAATTGTATCTGTAGACTAATTGTTGTAGTTAAATTGTATCTGTAGACTAATTGTTGTAGTTAAATTGTATCTGTAGACTAATTGTTGTAGTTAAATTGTATCTGTAGACTAATGTTGTAGTTAAATTGTATCTGTAGACTAATTGTTGTAGTTAAATTGTATCTGTAGACTAATTGTTGTAGTTAAATTGTATCTGTAGACTAATTGTTGTAGTTAAATTGTATCTGTAGACTA